>JAECUM010002381.1:0-168324 GCA_016617855.1 Megalonaias nervosa
GCTACGCTGTAACCGAGAACGTTTTTAGAAGGCTATAGTACTAAAAACAATGGAGCAAAAACTATTAAAGAAATTCACCAGCGCTCCAAGACATTTGATGTTATTGCATATAAAAGCACGGAGTCTGGTTGTACTGGAGTGGGCGTAATACTAACATCAAAGATCCGTCTACAAGATTACTTGGTGTATATTCTGGATTGTATCATCGGTATATTAGGACGTTCAAGACTATTAGCATATCAGGACATTCATGACTATTTTCCATTTCAAGTAGACAGTATTCCATACTTTTTATGTTTCAAGTTCTGTGATAATATACTGCAATAAATGTTTTACTGACATATCTTTTATTACAGTGAAATTTATATATAATGGAAATCTGCTGATTCCTGTAGCGTTGTTATAATCTAGGATAGAGGCTCATCTGTACTGTCTTGAATTGGTAGGTTTTCCTAAATCTGGTGTTTGCATCCATCAATAAGGATTTGGATAAAGACATTTAGTCTTTTTATTCTTCAATTAAAAATATAAATTTCTTCTTTTGAAAATTTTATGACGCTACTAATAATTTATCGGTTGCCATGGTCACTACCACCAGCATTATTACTAGACTACTAATACCACCAATCTATCATCCACAAAATAATAATAATAATAATAATAATAATAATAATAATAGTAATAATAATAATAATAATAATAATAGATACAACAATTTTCATTTCTTCTGCTTCTTCTCTTCTACCTCTCCTACTAAAACTACTACAACTGTGACAAAACACACCGTCGGCATCCCCTGCCACCTTTGGATCAGCCACTTTTGGAAAGAATGACTGCTTTTGAATTGCTTCATCCAGGTCAAGCAGAGGACTCTGTACGTCTGTGTACGTCACCTTGACCATCTGGGCGGCGTAGTTGGCAATCTTTTGACTTTCTAAAACAAACAAACAACAAAGCTCGAAGCAGAACGGTATATTGCAGGTAGTAAATAGATCAATGTTTGGTCCCTACGAAGATCCGAATCACTCATATATGACTCCTAAAATGGTATGTAGCCCTTTCCAATGAGGATACGGTGTGACCATATTGGTATATAGCCCTTTCCAGTGAGGATACTTTGTAACCATATTGGTATGCAGCCCTTTCCAATGAGGATACTTTGTAACCATATTGGTATATAGTCCTTTCTAATGAGGATACTTTGTAACCATATTGATATATAGCCCTTTCCAGTGATGATACTTTGTAACCATATTGGTATATAGCCTTTCCAATGATGATACTTTGTAACCATATTGGTATATGGCCCTTTCCAGTGATGATATTTTGTAATCATATTGGTATATAGCCCTTTCCAGTGATGGTACTTTGTAACCATGTTGGTATATAGCCCTTTCCAGTGATGATACTTTGTAACCATATTGGTATGTAGCCCTTTCCAGTGATGATACTTTGTAACCATATGGGTATATAGCCCTTTCCAGTGATGATAATTTGTGACCATATTGGTATATAGCCCTTTCCAATGATGATACTTTGCAACCATATTGGTATATAGCCCTTTCCAGTGATGATACTTTGTAACCATATTGGTATATAGCCCTTTCCAATGATGATACTTTGTAACCATATTGGTGGAATATTGGCAGATTCTATTATTGATTACATAACACCCACAACAATTCAAATGTGTTTTGTGAATCTCAAAAATGGTACAAACCTCTCATGAATAGAAATATCAGAAAATGAGCATTTCGTTCGCAATTTGTTTGTGATTTTGCCTGAGTATCTTTTGTTAAAAATGTCCAGATTTGATACACTTACACGAGACCAGCTGCTAGTTTGCTCACCTCACAGACAAATTTATGAGTGTGTGTGAGTATGTGTGATTTGGATGTTTAACATAGCTTCAACAATTTTTCAGTCATATCGCTAAGATGTCTGCAGTGTGGCAGTTTAGAGTGATGTTTAGCACTGAGGCATCATGCCGCAGACATGTAGGATGATGTCGCACCCAGTCACATTATCCTGACACCAGGCCGAACAGTCCTAACACTAACCTCCTAATGCTGAGCGCCTAGCGAGGCAGCTGTTAGTGCCATTTTTATAAGTCTTTTAGGTATGATTAGGCCGAGGTTCGAACCCGCGACATCCTGCATCCGAGGCGGACGCTCTAACCACTAGACCACCAGAGCAGTCCTAAATTTATGATCATCAGTGTGCAAAATCGTCTCCCAAACCCTGCAGTATCTCTTCTATTTAAATACATGCATGCAGACGTATCCAATTTACGACGTTTTCTTTCTTTATGGTATTCATTTGTTCTACTTGCCATTTGATTGTTTGATATTATGGAGATCAACTTGTAAGTTCAATTGAACTTGTCTCGAGGTCTTTTTCAAACAGATTACAGTTCAGTTTAATAAGATATATTCAAAAAGATAAATATGAAAAGGAGTACAAGGACATATAATTCAATTGAAACTTAGTTCTGTATATTTTTGTTCTTTGAGTATTCACCAAACTGAGTTTAATATATATATATATATATATATATATATATATATATATATATATATATATATATATATATATATATATATATATATAATAGTTAGTTATATATATATATATATATATACATATATATATACATATATATATATATATATATATATATATATATATATATATCGGTCATTATATTTTATGTATCTGACAAAAGGTCACCTTTTGTGTGTTTATGATTCCAAAAGAATATATCAGAACTTCTTAACAAAACCTCCACTCCACATTTGGAACATTTTTCCGGCTTGTAAAGTTATATATTTTGTGTGAAATTGCGGAATAAGAACCTTGCGTCAAAAATAAAAGTGATTTGATCCGAACATTGGTTCGCATGGTCCAGTGATCTAGAAAATTACGACAGACCTATACTTGTACAACTTACCTGCCAGAACAAGTCCAATTCCTTGTCCTGCATATAAAACCTGTCCACTGCAAAACACCTGATAATACAGAAAATAAATGAAATTATGGTATCTTTAGCAGAATAAACGTTTTTCCTTTCAAGAAAGTATCGGGTAAAATATAATTTAACATAAAGAAAAGATATATATTAAGAAGTAATCTACTAGAACAGTTATGAATGTAGAAGTACAATCTGTACTTGTTATTCAACATTTGTATTCAACCTTTCTTTTGGTATGAAACATTACGCTGAAATAATTATTTCAAATATAATTAATAGAGTTTTACATCAGACATTCTGTTTATTAAACTTTTTATCTCATATTATTGAAACTGAATTGATGTGAAAGAATAAAACGATTTCAGTGAATTGGCGTGATCTTATCCTGATCCTCTGGTGACGTTATCAAATTACATTGTGGAGACATGTGTATTAAGGCATTGGCATACGTATCAGAGTTGTTACATTGTTATGCATGTAACAATAATTGCTATCACATTGTTATGCGTGCAACAATAATTGCTATGAAATTGTTATGCGTGTAACAATAATTGTTGTCATATTGTTATGCGTGCGCTAATAATTGTTGTTACGTTGGTATGCGTTTAACATTAGTCACATGTTATGCGTTTAACTATAGTCACATTGTTATGCGTTTAACCTTATTCAAATTGTTATGCGCTTAACCTTATTCAAATTGTTATGCGCTTAATCTTAGTCACTTTGTTATGCGTTTAATCTTAGTCATATTGTTATACCTTTAACCTTAGTCACATCGTTATGTGTTTAACCTTATTCAAATTGTTATGCGTTTAACCTTAGTCACATTGTTATACGTTTAATCGTAGTTACATTGTTATGTGTTTAACCTTAGTCACATCATTATGCGTTTAACCTTATTCAAATTGTTATGCGTTTAATCTTATTCAAATTGTTATGCGTTTAGCCTTAATCCCATCGTTATGCTTTTAACCTTATTCAGATTGTTATGCGTTTAACCTTATTCAAATTGTTATGTGTTTAATCTTAGTCACGTTGTTATGCGTTTAATCCTAGTCACATTGTTATGCGTTTAACCTTAGTCACATTGTTATGCATTTAACCTTAGTCACATTGTTATGCATTTAACCTTAGTCACATTGTTATGCGTTTAACCTTAGTCAAATTGTCATGCGTTTAATCTTAGTTACATTGTTATGCGTTTAACCTTAGTCACATTTTTATGCATTTAACCTTAGTCACATTGTTATGCGTTTAACCTTAGTCAAATTGTCATGCGTTTAATCTTAGTTACATTGTTATGCGTTTAACCTTAGTCACATTGTTATACGTTTAATCGTAGTTACATTGTTATGTGTTTAACCTTAGTCACATCATTATGCGTTTAACCTTATTCAAATTGTTATGCGTTTAATCTTATTCAAATTGTTATGCGTTTAGCCTTAATCCCATCGTTATGCTTTTAACCTTATTCAGATTGTTATGCGTTTAACCTTATTCAAATTGTTATGTGTTTAATCTTAGTCACGTTGTTATGCGTTTAATCCTAGTCACATTGTTATGCGTTTAACCTTAGTCACATTGTTATGCATTTAACCTTAGTCACATTGTTATGCATTTAACCTTAGTCACATTGTTATGCGTTTAACCTTAGTCAAATTGTCATGCGTTTAATCTTAGTTACATTGTTATGCGTTTAACCTTAGTCACATTTTTATGCATTTAACCTTAGTCACATTGTTATGCATTTAACCTTAGTCACATTGTTATGCATTTAACCTTAGTCACATTGTTATACGTTTAACCTTAGTCAAATTGTCATGCGTTTAATCTTAGTTACATTGTTATGCGTTTAACCTTAGTCACATTTTTATGCATTTAATTAACCATTGTCACATTGTTACGCGTATGATGGTAAAACTATGACATTCTTCTCACCTCCTCAGCAGTTGAATATGGGAAGTTGATAAAATTGTTGGTACCAGGTATATCGGCACGTGTTAAAACTCTGACTACTCCAGGTATTGACTGTAGGTGGGGAAAGAAAATTGTCAATAAGTACACAACCAACAAACAGAATAATCTGACTCTTTAATTCTCGCTGTTTGAAATATTAATATTTTTGGTTAGCATTTCAACTTCAACACTAGTTAAAGAAGACCGAGATTTATATTATCGTCTTTGGAAATGACTTCAAAGAAAGACAAATCAAAATGGTATCATATCGGTTACACAGAATGTGTCAAGCATTTACTGTAAAAGAAAAATGGGTATATATGTTTTAAAATACAACCAGACTTTAATACATCATTATTATACACCATCGAACACTTGACCATTAGGACACTGTGTAATAGTGTATTAACATGCGTCAGGGACTCACTATTATATTGATGAAACAGTCACTTTGTACCACTGAAGATTTAGATTCGATTCCTTCTCTAGTCATATCGTATCATTTGATTGAAATAATTTTTTGACGTTTTTATAAACCTGTGCAAAATGGAATCAAAGAACAAGAAATATACGACATTTATAGAAGTCCACAAGAATGCAGTTATGAGTAAAAAGGTAACTAATAATTCTATAAAAAATACGAGGTCAAAGAAAAGAAATAAAAAAATGCGTATTTACTGCTATGAAATTAGCAATCGTTTGTACAAAGTTGCATTGAAGTCTAGAATAGCTTATGCGCTGCACGAATAACAGATTTAACAAACAATTTAGAATTCATCTATGATTTTCTGCTAGGCAAATGTAAGTAGTGAAGTGGGATACTCTGGGGCAAATGAGAACATACAAGGAAAAACAGGGGGTTGTACCCTGGAGCAGTATATGGGAGTTTAACATTGTGGGACTATCTGGGGCAGTATATGGGAGTTTAACATTGTAGGACTATCTGGTGCATTAGATAGGAATGAAACAGGTGGGATGGAGTCACGTACCGGCAACAATGTTGCAAGTGACTGACCTGAATACGCGCGGATACCTAGGGAGGGACAAATGCAATAGAGACAGAGACATAGAAACATTCTTAGAGATATAGACATATACAACACAACCATAGATTGATGAACATCAATCTATCATACCTACAATAGACTAAAAAAAAACAAAACATTAGGCAGGAAAGAGTAAATCTTTTCGAGGCATATGAGTGGCCCTGAAAAGGGCCTTTGGATTTCTTCTTCTTCTTTGTCTTCTAAATTCTTCTTTTCCTCCACCAACTTCTTATTTTATGTGCTACACTCTTCTTTTTCTTCTCATTCTTTTCCTCCTCCTGTTTTTCTTCCTTTTTTCCTTCTCTTCTTTAACAATTTTTTCATTCCATTCTCTCATCCTCTGTTTGTTTTCTATATCTTCCTTTTCTTCCTTTTCTATTCTAATCATCTCATTTAAGATCTCCAACCCTTTCTTCAAACTGTTGATTTCCATACTTAGTCTATGACGACTATAAGCACCAAACTGCATGCATACTAGCACTTCCTCCACCATACCTAGTGTGTCTACTACCTCCTGCAATCTCAGCATTCTCTCCATGTTACTAGCCATTTTATATTCTGTGTAGAATGGCGCAAATGATGAATGTTGCACTTTATGTCTCAAGCACGGACGTGAAGGAAAACATCCCTTACATTCACTTCACATATTATATACTATCCACACAGACGGGAAGAGAAGAAAAACACAACATATCTACTATCCACACAAACGTACGCGAACGCATAAAACACACCCATATCAACTATCCACACAAACGTACGCGAACGCATAAAACAAACCATATCTACTATCCACACAAAAGTACGCGAACGCATAAAACACACCATATCTACTATCCACACAAACGTATGCGAACGCACACAAACACACACTCTACTATCTACACAGACTGGAAGAGAAGAAAAATCACTCACTCAAACGTACACACATACACACATACCAGTAAACGAGTGAGTGTTTATAATTACACTACTCCATATTTACACAAACTGGCAACTTGAATAGCCTCTCTTTTCTAGAGATCTGGCTAGCCCTGAGAAGAGCTGTTTTTCTAACTCCAAATGCACCTAGTTAATGCTGGCACCTCGTAGGTCTGGCCCCACACACGCAACGTCTGCTCCAGTCCTGCTCTCAATTTAAGGTTGTGGCTGGTAGCGCAGAGGGGGAGGGGGATTGACTGGCTTCACTCTCCCAGTCCTCAATTTCAGGGATGGTGAAGACTTCCCTCTGTCTTCTTCTGTTTTGTAGCCGGGGATGATAATGAGGTCTCTGCGGCTCTACTGGCACTGGTACTGGTGGCTGTGGCTGACGTCGTTGTGGTACTGGTATTGGTTGTGGAGGCGTCCTCACCTCAGGTTTCACATTACACACAGGACTTAGCATGAGGCGAGGCAGGATCCTTTCAACGTTGGGTAGCCAGACTGACGATCGATGCGCTTTATATCCCTGGAGCACGGACGTGAAGGAAAACATCCCCTAACACCAAAACTTACAACACCCATATTACCATCCCATGGAACGCGCTGACCTAAAAGAAAAACTCACGTTGACATTTTTACTTACAAACACAGAGACAGAAAAACGGAGTGTGGACTTTTACTGACAAAAGAAACCAAGTGCTTATAGACACACTTCTATTTTATAAAACATAAAAAACAATTTTTTTTGGCAATTGAATTAGTATGTCTTTTTTAGAGTGTTGGGGTAGCCCTGAAAAGGGCTTTTGTGTTGACGGGGAGTGATCGCAATCTTTTATCGTCTAAGATTGCGTCCCCGTCTGGCGGCAGGCTTTCCTACGGGAAAGAGAAGAACTCCTTGGTGTCCACACGACAGTCGACAAAACCTCTGTTTGGTTCCTGCTGCTGTTGCTGTTGTTCTTGCTGTTCTCTCTGTTGCTTCTGAAGTCTGTACTTCTCTGTCCATTCTTCTTGTTCTTTCTTGATTTCTTCTCTGAAGAGTTCTTCTATCAAGTCTTCGGTCACTTTCAACATCCTGACATTCTCTTCAGGCTTTGGTATCAGGTATTGCCTGACACGATGTAAATTCACGTATGCTTCGTTCAGATTGGCTAGTCTGGAAGGCATCCTCGTAGGTTGACTAGTCAACAATGGATGGCCAGACTGTTATTATTATTATTAAGTTTGAATTATAGTGGCTTTCATACATTAAGTACATGTGCCACTGGTTAATTACTGCACCGCAGGATGTTAATTATTTACTGAGGAATGGAATCAGTGCCACATTTCCCAGGCGTTAATGCACTCAAGGAATGCTGTTAATTTAGCCATCAGGCAGCAGAACAGTAAGTTCCAAGCTACCTGAATGTTAGGCTTTCATGAGTGGGGATAGTCTCAGCTCACACTCATGTTTTACAATCCAGCTCTAGCATAGGGTGAGTGGGAGTAGTACCATCACTCACTTACATTTTTGGTTGTTAGCGAGGTTGGTATTGATGCGCCCATTGCACGCTTATAGGTGTCCGGTCGAGGAAAAGGGTGGCGTAGACCAGGAAGGGAGGCGCCAAGCCGCAAGATGGTGTCCGTTGTTTCCAGGGTATTGGTCTAAAGTTGGTCATCTTTCACGGACTAAGAATTTTGAATAGAAACTCAGTGCTGTTTTTTATTTAAGGTTATAATGAGGGATTAAGTGTTAAGTAGAAACCTCAGATGATAGCCAGTTTGATACCAGTAATTTTGTTCCTTGTGTGACTGGCCCTGATGGTCCTGGGCTTAGACCACCTTATATGAGATATTGTTTTGGGGTCTTACTGGGTGTGCTTTATTTTGGGGCCAATAGGTCACGGGGTCTTTTGACCTGTGATTATTTGGGACCGATTACTTTGCGTAGATTAGTTTCTGCCGCCTTGTGCAGCGGGGCCTGATGGTCATTGGACTTTTTGACCACCTTATATTGTCTATTTGGGGCCCTATTGTACTTCTCAAAATAAGTCACTAAATGTTCTAAAGAATATCCAAGATTGCGTTGATGAAGAAAATACACACAATATTGTCCACACACCATGGAAACTGTGCCTTATAATTTCACATTATCGAATCGTGTCGTCTGGGCATTTCTTCTAATAAAGTTGATAATGTCGTCTTCCAAAGGGGGTAATCCATACGAATCAAAATACTCCACACAATCCTCTTTAGGGAAATAGGCGGCTACCCAGTGAGTTCCTTGGAGATGACTGTCGTCCGTGTTGATGACATAAGCTTGATGGTCCTGAGGTTTGCGATGAGGTAGTTCATCTTTAGCACACACGACAGGATTCCAAGAAGCAGTGTACGAACTGTTGTTCAAACGGTAGTAAAGTTCCCAGGTATCCATTTTTTGCTTTGTTGTTTTTTTCACAGGTAATGATAAGTCATCAATTCAATTCTGACTTTTGTTTGAAAATCTCTGACAAGTAACCGTTTCTTTGCTTCGTATCCGCACTCTGGGCTAAGACAGCTTCGATGTAATCGATCTCCAGAGTATTCAATGGAGGGGAGGAATGATCACGAGAGCCATTATACCACTCATGCAACACTGCTTCTTCCGAGATGAGACTCCAAGAGTCGTCCAGATACTCATCCAATTTTTCTTCCTGGCTCATCATCAGACATTTATCGTGTTGAATTTGACTGGGATGATCGTTTTGACATCCATAGCAATATTTTTTGGTCAATTCCGTAATTGTATCAGCCAGGTGTTTAGCAAAACAGGTCACTAAATGTTGTTCTTGTTCTGGACATCTGGACGTGACCACGACGTCCTTTTCGTCTTTGTCTTGGGGTTCTGCTTTCACGGTATCCTCCCATTCCATTTCCAAAGATTCTCCACTGTTCAAAGAGGAATAAGAGTCTTCCATAGTTTTTAATAGTCTAGAATGACGAGATAGCGTTGACCGTCTTGGCGAGAGCTTCTGTAAACTGAAGTTCCACACGCAGTTGATCGGATTTTATAGGGTGGAAATGTCCCTCGTCGCTGTCTTGGTCTGGAGTGAAATCAAAGGCCCACAAAGTGTAACCTCATACATAATCTTCGTACAAAATACCGTGACTGGTGTTGGTTCCTAGCTGTCCGTTAGCTTCGTACAGGGACAAGTACGATCTCAAGTAATTCTTACGGGCAAAGTTAGGTTCGAAGGGTCTGGTACACAAGGTCTTGCCATCGCGACTGACTTCAATCTTGGACACTCTGTAGTGCTTAAACTGGAAAGGATTTTGATCGTGGGCTCCGTTGAGGGCTGCATTGCTGACGATACCAACGATTCAACGTTTGCGTAACTGTCCTTGGAACAGATGATCTTCGATCTTGGATCGGAGTCCAGCAGCAATGGTGAACATTTTTATTTCTACGCGTCGTATCGGATACTTTGGGGTTGTTCTGCTCAATGTGTGACTGATGTCGTTTCCCGCTTCAGGTAACACTTCTACGCAGTGCACGTAAAGTCTGGCTTCTTTGATGATGGTTATGTACTCGTTGGCATGGAAAGTGACACTGCTGCGATTCAGTCTCATACGGATATCCACTCGGTTGAGCAAATACTTGTCTTGCAACCACATATCCAAATGCAAACGATCCATCAGTTCTAAGCTACGTCCTTGCAGGATTTTCTTTCGAAGGTCGTTAAGGCCCACATTGTGAGGATCCTTATCTGCTGCCAGGGCTGTGTCGTTAATCTTGTCCTCACCTGCGGTGTCAGGTTTCCAAACCACGCATGCATCCAGATGAGTGTTCTTGGCCTCTTTTCCGTACGTCAAGAGATTTTCTAGGTACGCTCGGTAAGGGTAAGTATCCATGCTACTGCTAACCAGTTTGTTATTCAAGTACAAATCCACTTCGCTGAACAAGGAATGCATGAAATTGTTGACGGGAGCTACTCTGGCATCGGCTCCCAGATTGGTATTGTCCGTTTTGAGTTTCAGGTACAAGTAACTGCTTTTCAGATCAATGTAATCTTCGGGTTGTCCTTTGATTTCAAACTCGATGGGAGCTAAATCCGTCAAAGAGGAGACGGGATGAAATTCGACCCATTGGGATTCTTGTATAGTCATCATGGTGGGTGGCATAGCAAACAGATCCAGTTCCGACTTGGAACAGGCGCAAGACTCTCGGTGCATCATTTTCTTTCTTTCTCTGATTTAATAATCAAAAATGTCTAAGTCTCGGACGGTTCTTCTTTACTTAGTCTTTCTAGCTTTGGGGGTGTAAAGTCCTCTGAAGGGGTGTCTTCGTCGTCTCCTTCTGCCTTGTCCTTGCTGTGGTGTCAGGGAAGTAGGAATGGCTGACTGGGCAGCGTCCGGGGCATTTATAGGAGTTTCTCGTCGGCCCAAAATGTCTTTGCCCGTTTGAAGCAAGACATTTTGACCTGCTCTCAAAAAAGCTTCTTTGGGGTTTTGTTTGTCAATGATAACGTGTTGGAGAAATTCTTTATCTTGCGTCAACGCCGCATCTTTCAAGGCGTGCGATCCCCATGTCACCATCGGTTTTAAAACGGGAACCACCGAACGAAAGGCTGATTTTAGCATATCTCCTAAACCATGTCCTCGCTGTCGAGCGACTCCTTGGTGCACAGCATACATGACTGACAAGGGGTTAGAGTAATCGTTTTCGAAAATGGAGTTTCACTGTGACTTTCCCTTTGGTGAATGGAATATTTTGTCCCAGATCTCCTTTTATAGTAATGTTGACAGTGTCTAAATACGACTTACTGACGGGCAAATAGTGAGGATGTACAAAATCTCGGTGAACGTGATAGGTGTTTCCATCTTCCTCGTCAGCGTTCGTGGCAGAATCCACTTTGAAAGGAATGACACGCAGTAACGGTGCGGAGGTGTGTCCCACCACGTTGTACTGCACCACATCGGAGTATACAAAGATCAAATTCAGTCCTTGGTTCATTCTACAGGGAATCGAAAATATTTCGCAAAATCCAAGTTGCCGGTAACGGGTGGTATTTCGTTTTTAATCTTGATCAACTTGGGATCTCCACCCAAAATGTCATACAATTCAGGACAAAATGTAATGGCCAATACTTTGTCCTCTGAAAATTCGATCAGTAGGCGACGAGCTATTTTATGGTACTCGAGGGTGACACTTTTTCTGGTTTTCTCCAAGGCTTTGAAAAATACGGTATTGAATTTGGTAGCAATCGTATTCACCAAATGTTGACCGCTAAAATAATAGCCCGCAGGAATGGTCAATAGATAGGTGAACCGATTAGTTTTAAGGTATTGTGTTTTCATAGAGTCACCTACATTGGTGCGTTCATCCAAGTCTTGTTGCACTTGCTCGTCCTGAACTTCCACTTTAAAAGTGTTTTGCTTTGGAAGGATATTTACGATTTGTGTAGGGTGAAACATTTCCACTAAAGCCACTTCCCAATGGGCTTCGTGATCCAACTGGATGGTCTGAGGTAATTTGGCCGTGTAACAGCATAAGGTGTTGTGTCAATGGGTAACATCACGTAAAATTGGTTGTACATAATTCCAGAGTTCTAGTGTCCGAGGGGTCACTGGAGGTCAGGGGAGTGTCTAAAAGAGGATTGTTGTTAGAATGGTGACTGTTGGAATGGGGTTGACGTTGGACGCAAGGCTCCCGTTGTTCCCGTTAGAGGAATATTTCAGGGACGGATTGGGGAGAAGGTAACCGATGCAACTGCTCAGAAAAATGGTCCACAATTGTATGTCTCCTTGTTGCAAACTCAAATTGGCAATGGCAGCACAGATAACACAATATACCACAAAGATTTGGCAGAAAAAGACTATTTGCGTTTTAGCCACACGTTCTCCACACCACACATACAAGAGCTGCTTTTGTAGATCTTGCAGAGAAGAACTCGGGGAAGGAGTGGTCACTGCAGTAGCTGAGGCTGTGTTGAAGGGCATGATGGTCACTTCTTTTTATAGTCGATGATTTGCGAAGTGTCGATCCAAGAGGCAAAACTCGGCGGATATCCTTTCCAATGTACTTTGACTTCTTTGACACGACGTTTTCCCACTTTACGAGTTCTTCGATCGAGAATGCTTTCGATCTCGCTCACGTCATCTTTTTTGGTCATACGTTGTAACTCGGGCAAGTAAAACATTCCTTGTAACACTTCCCCATTCATGTCTTCCAATTTGTAGACGGTAGAATGGCGGCCAGGCACTCTTTGAGTGACACGAAACAATTCGGTGGTCCAGTTGGGTAAGTCACCTTTGTCGAAAGTGCGTTTGGTTTTGCCAATGCGCACCCAATCTCGAAATGCCAACATTCCACCTTTCTTGGGGACAGTCACCGTCGGGGACGTACCAAACAGACGCTCGAAGACGGTCACTTCGTTGTCGGGAGTCGCTTCTTGGGTTTGCACGTCCATTGCTCCGATGGTAAGATTGGTTGTGCACTTGGACTATGTGCGGTAAGACGTTGATGTACTTGAGAGTGTGTTAATGCGTAAAATATTTCCACATGCGTTCTTTCAAGTTGCGTTGAAAATGTTCCACTATGCTGGCTTTGGTTTCGGGATTCTCGGTGGTGAAAAAAATGAATGTCACGTTTCTTCAATTCTTTTTGGAAAGCTTGGTTCAGAAATTCTGTGCCTTTGTCATCGAAGAGGGTGACGACCGCTTTGTTTCAAGACCAGTTAGAGGGCTCGCACTAACTCACTGCTCGATTTGAAAGTCAATAGCATGACCCAGGCAAATTTGGAAAAGACCTCGATGACACAAGACAAATATTAGTAGCCAATATTTTAGGTGGCCAAATGAGAAACATCGGCTAAATCAGCTTGCCATTGATGATCGATGACCTCCACTCGGGTTCGACTTCTGGAAAATTTTCGTCGAATGGGTTTGTGTAAGGTGCACGTGGCGTGTTCTTGTAACCATCGTTGCACTTGAGGTAAACGGACGCTTTTCAGTACAGTTTTGGCAGCACGATACAATTTCTGAACTCCTCCGTAACCTGCAGGATGGGATGGATCGTAGTAAATGTTGGCTAACACCTTCTAAATTTCGTAATAAGTCATCCACTCTTCGCTGATGCTACTCTGAATGGGACGAGGGGGTGGTGTAGAAACGGTTTTACGTGTCCGATGTGACACGGGAGTAGTAGTCGAGGGTAGTGGTGGTGGTGGTGGCGGTAATGGGATGGCTTTAGTCTTCTTTTCTTTTTTCATTTCTGGTTTCCCTTCTTTCTTTTTGACTTCTGTCGAAGGAGGAGTGGACATCATCTTTTTAACCCAAGCTTCAAGTTCTTCTCGCTGGGGTGTAGGGGAAGGGGTCAACAAGGACGCTGCAATCTTACTAGGGATGGGAACTGCTGACGGTGTTTGAAAGACTTCTCGTACCCCTTCTTAGTCGTGCATCCGTGGGGCTGCATCTGCCTTGACTACTGGGGGTGGTGGTAGTGGTGGTGGTGGACATTTCAGCAGAGTCTTAAAATCTTTCAGAGTTGGTAGAGCTGTTTCATCTAAAGCTCTCTGGAGAAAGAGTTGCAGTCGCTGCAACAACTGACCGTACCGTTGCGATTTTTCCCGTTCTGACAAATCGCTGCGATCTATCAACGATTGCAATTCGTGTTGTAACTGGGACATCTCGGTCAAATGAGGATTGGGAGGTAAATGTTGTTCTTGCCAACGATGGTATTCCATCCATCGTTTGTAAGGCACTAAAGCCAGTTTCGTCCTTTCATCGGATTTCAATGATCACGTCTTAGATCTTTTGATTCCAGACAATCCTTTTATCTTCTTGGACCTTTTTATCTTCATCCCAGGATTCTTCTCATCGTTCCCAATACTCCGTTCAGCAAGGGTCTTCCTATTGTTCCCAGCAAGGGTCCTAACAGGGGTAAAATTCCTCCGTGTTGCACCAACATCTTTTTCTTTTCACGAATGGGTATTTTCTTTTGGACCATTTGGCGAGGAACGTGTCGATGTTTGGCGAAGCATTCTTTCTGATGTTTAGACAAAGGTATCGTTCCATTGAAGACATTCAGACAACATTCGCTCACGGTATCGATGAAGTCTTTGGAGGCGGTTTGAATGAATTGTTTTCGGATGGGTGGAGGAGCTTTGGACAGGACGGACAACATGTCCCAATGTTTGGCTAAACGAGGAGGCAGTCCTTTTCTTGTTCCTTTTTCTTTTTGGACAGAAGAACGACGATGGTGACGGTGTCCACTTCTTTGAGGGAACATCTTTGGGCGTTCAGGGGCACAAAAACACTGAACCTATCGTTTACCTCAGGTCTTTTTATACTGGAATGCGTCACCACTGATTGTCGGCTGGTCGTATCATTCTCATGGCAGGCATCACACGTTGTGGAGGGGTTCGCAACGGACTCAATCGGGGCAGTTCTTGCTTGGACAAATTCAGTAAACTCTTTAAAACCCCCGATCTCTCTTAGACTTTGATTTTGGGGGCAGGTACTTTGTGAGCAGCGGTCACTGCCGCTAAAGAGGAAGAGGGTGTCACCACTGGATGAGAAGTTTTTGGAGACGCGGGTTTCCAATTTTCATCAAATTAGGAAAGACACGTGTCAGATCGGGTTTGGCAGGCATCACCAGCAACGGAGAAGTGGAAGAAACTGAGCCTCCTGGAGACGCAGTCACCGAAGCGGCAGGTCGTGATTTGCGAATGTAAGGTTGCGTCCTGGTGGCAGTACCTCTCTTGCGAGTAGAAACTGTTTTCTGTGGGCTTTTCGTTTTCTTTTTCTGAGTCTCAACACCGTTTCTCTTTTCCGTTTTCTTCTGGGCACGTCGGGGAGTGCCTTATTTCTTGGGGAGGACTTTGGGAGCGTTACGATCCCATTTTAAGAGGAAGCGAATGATGACACCTCCTAGATAACCGCTTCCTCCAGGTTTCAAAATGATTTGCTTTCTGGTTTGAGTGTCGATGCGAGGATCGGTCAGTTGCGTTAAGGCTACTTTGGTTTTCTCAAAAAAGCGTTTGGTTTGATGTGGAATGTGAATGATGCCTTGCAGTAATTGACGTGCTGTCACCGTAAACCATCGTAAAACTTCTTTGAGACTAGCTTCTAAGACACGAGCACGTATTTGTGGATTTTTCTCGCGCCTGATGCCGTACAAGGCACGAATAAATTTGACAGGAAGATGAGACTGAAGGGACGTCACGTTGACGCTGTGTGAGACACAGCCAAAGTGACCGAGGTTTTTATAGACTTTTTTGGTTGTTGTTAAGTCGACGACGGGGACGTGTACACGACAGACCCTCCGTCTTGGCACCAGTAGTGAAACAGATGGGTATTAAATCGCAAGTAATCGATGGTGGTGGGTTTTAAATCCACGAGTAAATAGGCGTGTGGAGTTTGAGTGGCATCGTCGTACGCATGGGTTAGTCAAGGCGTTCCTAACTGTTTGGACTAACACTTGCACTTGCGATTTATCTCTAGGGTTTTTAAACAACACCACGTAATGAGCATTGAGACTGATTGTTCGATGGGGTTTACTCCGTTGAAACAAATTTTGGGTGATGTAAATGACACAGGCATTACGATGTTGCCATTTGCTCGTAAACCACAGTTTACTTTCTTCTTCGTCTTCTCCTAACATGTAGTTGAAGATGACTAGATCGGTTTGACTGGGATCAGACACGATCCCGTCGTCTTCGCCAGGAATGCCTTCCACAAATACGATGGAATCGCCTTGACTTTCTCGCAGGAGGCTGTACGCCGATTGCCACTCGTTGTAACACCACAGGATCCATTGAGGTGGACGATCGATCAAATGATGTTTTTGTTCGATCAAACGTTTGACAAATTCGGTTTTGCCTGAACCGCTCGGTCCAGCAATGAGAATGTTAAAGGGATCCCGAAGATACAAGGCCTCCCAACTAGCACGATCTAAGTGTTCGTCGATGACTTTGAAAGTGGAGGAAGAGGGAGCAGAGACAGTAGAGGTAGCCATAGTAGTGTAGGGAATGTCACTTTTGACACGAAGGCAGACAAGACAAGAGTTTTTATACTTTTTTCAGGACACGTTTATTGCCATCTTTAATTGTGAACAACACGAAAGACAAAAATACATAAAAGCCAAATAGTTAAGTACATGAATACAAGACACATCAAAACGATCATAGTGGAATATAAACAAGTCTCTGTACAACATGTTTGGTGATCAAGGCGTGGTGTCCTAGGGACAGTGTGTAATGTTCTTAGAGTCTCTACACTCCTTGGCACAGTCACACATGAGTCCTCCCGGAATGGCCTTTCGGGAAAGTCGATGACTGTCCTGTCCTGAAGAGAGTGGTTTTCCTCGGTGACGAGTTGTTCTTCTTCTGGTACTGTCACTAACACAGGTTTTAAAGTTACTTTTTCACTGAACGTTTGAATTTTTTAGGATGACAAATCTTTTGTCCAAGCCTCGAAACCCCAAATATTCCAGTCACGTACATCTTTCCAGTGAGAGTGTAAGTCACAAGCTACACTCTCATCGTCGTACACATCTTCAGTGCTTAGAAGTTGACGAATCTTTCTTTCCTGTAGAGGACGAGAAGTATCGAGATGAAAGCGCAAAGCTTTTAACAGAATGAGTTTTTTGTGTACATTTAAAGGGACCACTTTCATGCTTTTTGGAGTGGTATGTTCTGTTCGTAAAGAGCACACAAGGAATCGACTGGTAAATGAAATCCCAGAAAGCAAGTCACTAAGACACACACCACAAGTCGACCCAAATTCAATGGACACAGTTCTCGTAAAATGCAATGGTAATCCTCCACCGTTTGAATACTGTCACTGATTTCCTTCCACGGAATCTGTTGTATCACGAATGATAAAGGCCGTGGCATGGTAACCCCTTTTTATACCCTCTTTGGTGTAAGGAAATAAGTATACTTTTTGAACAGCATCGGTTTTATTTTAGTACCGCGCCAAAAATGTTTAGTCACTAACTCACATACCACACGTCTTACAGAAGTTTCCTCTTCAACCAAAAAGAATTGTTCTTGTAAAGATTTGTTGTAATCCTCTAACTCGTCTTTTGGAATTCGGTGTATTAGGATCACATTGTAAGTAGAGTGAGTGTTATCCAAAACTTTATGCATCTCACGTGATTCATCAATGTCTGACTAATGGAAATCTTTCACATGAATCAATCCTTTTATAGCATTCAGGTACCAGTGGTTCCAACATTGGTGATGTAACGGATGCAATGGTTCTTTGCGTTTCACTTGTATTTTGACCAACTCTCGGTAAATGCGTTCTCTCAACTCCACAGGCAAACCACGAATGTTCTCTTGTAAAGTATCCATGACCATGTCAGTTAAACACTTCTCCTACAGCGAAAGTGACGGCCGTAGTGAGTAATTTCTGACCACTGTCATTCCAGGAAGCGGTCAAGAATGTCATTAAAATCTTTTAATGTAAATGGTCTAAAGCGCAATATTCGGATGAACGCACACTTGATCCAAGGAAATCTGACTTGGTTGTTGACTTTTGTCAATTTCCTCTTGTGAATTTGGCGACATCATAGTTCCTCATTCACCAATTGTGATTTTGCTCTGACAAGTCCCTGACAAACTTCCTTGTAGATCTTCTCTTGCAATTCGTTTGGTAATCTTTGAATATTATTTTTTAAATGGGGTTTAAATATTTGTCTAGGTGTTGACCAACGTTTGACTCCTAGCCAAGCTGGTTTCTTAAACGACATGGCATGCCACTTCAATGACTAGGTCCCACTAAAGGTAGGTAGTAACAATCCGTAGACCATCGAGCATGTTCCAGGTAAGCGGAATCTTTCTGTTCCCACTCGTGAAGTGACACACCGCAACTGAAGCACTTATTTTATCCCTTCGCCCAAGTAGATAAATCCGGCTCTGGCTAATTCTTCGAGGGTATGTCCTCCCAGATGTTTTGGCCATTTTCTTCGGAAGGTTTGGAATCGACCTTCAAAGTCGCAGTATTCAGGCAAACGCACAGGGAACGAATATTCGTCTTTCACAGGTTCATTTCGATGAGGGTACGGTGAAATCAGCAGGACTTTCCTCAGGGTTGGATGACATCCGTAGGGTGGTAGACTCATGGTTTCATGATGACATCCGCCATGATCACCAGTTAAGTGAAAAGGTGTACGATAACGAGTTGCATCGCTTTCGCATATGTCAGGTTTGACACGCACAGCATCACTTTCCATGGTAGGTATAGTCACAGCAAAATTCCCATGATGTGGTACTGAGTCGCTGAGGTCACAGCGTACGGCATCTCTACCATCGCAAGGCACAGCATCGTACTCGAGTTTTTCGTTGGAATTGAGTCTTACGCTTGATACTTGCTGTTTGAAACGATTCATCTTTCTCCCTTGGTGATGGTAGTTACAATGAACTATCGGTCTTGGACGTTGTCGCTTTTTATATGCTGACCAATATCGACGTGACCGTACGGTAAAGTGAAGTGATTGGGAAGCCAAACTCGCTTCTGGTACACGATTTGATAGACTTTTTCCAAGGGTCGACTGACGATTTAGTGTGTGGGTAAACGTACAATCTTGTGAAGTTCGTAGGTGGTCACTTTAAACTTCCCATCCTGTCCAGACTGTAAGGCTTCTTTCAATACGCCAAAGTTCACCAGTCGAGAGGTGCGATAATTGAGAGTCAATCCTTTCACTTTACACTCGGTGTGCACTTCTCCTTGTGGGTCCCGGTATTCGTAACCGTAATTTTAGGACCGCCAGAGCTTTAAACAATTCCACGCTGACTCACGTTCCTGTCAAGGCGCGTTCATCCTGAGTGTGCTGACAAGGTCGATCTTGGTTGCACGATTCGGGACAAGTACGACACAAGGGAAACATCAGTTTTCCTTGGCTATGGTGAGGTAAAAAGGGATGGTACAAGTTCGTGGGAGGCAAGACTATATTTGATCAGTCATTCGTATTGTCAAATGTTGTCCCGGTCGATTTGTTCCGTCAGCAACTGCTGGTGACCAGCGCGAAAGTGACAATATTTGCACACGTGAGAATACAGCTAACACACGTCCAAGTATTTGATTTCTTCTCCTTTCTCCTCGTCGGTTTGGTACAGGAAACAGGTGGCATTCGTCCGTCCTCCGTACAAACTCTCGCGTGGGTTAAGTGGATCCACCAGCTTGTAACTTTACACGATGCGTTTAAACTCGGGATCGGTTTTCAAACGGTGATCGTACTCGTGTTCCCACATTTCCACCACTTGGTATCCTTGCTGTTCTAACTTCAGGCGCCGCTGACAAGTGGCCTGGTACAAGTCTTCCATAGTCCATTGTAAAAACTGATTTTTAGTGCCACGATGAGGGTAACAGATGGGACATCCGTGAAATAGGCATCCGTTAAACTCGTACATGATCTTGGGGTTTTCTAAGTCCCAACCATCTACCTAATACCTTCCGATGCTCTTTTCGCCTCCTCCGTTGCGGTCATGTTGGATTCATAATTCTTCCTAGTCGCACAAGTAATGTAACCAGCGTAGAGCTTTGACCGAGTATTGACGTTTGACAAAATTGTTCATTTGAGGACTTATGACAGCTAGGGTGTTTTCGGGCATGAATCGTTGGCGGTACACTAAGGAACACGCTTTGGCAATGGTGCAGGCTTCTTTCAAAGGATCGTTACCTCCGTGTTCCATGAACAGTTCTCGACATTTTCCACAGCAACGCCGTAAAATGTCCACGTGGAAACGACAAAACTTTAACATTTCTTCCTGAAAGTCGAAGAGGTTCGAAGCGTGAGTGTGGTACAAAGTGTAGAAAACTTCTCGTTGTTCGGAACGCATACTGTCGGGGTCGTAGTAGTAAGTCTCAGGCAAATGGGGTAGAAGGGCGTGTTGATTGGCTTCGGTATTGAAAAAGTGCGGGAAATAGCCTTTGACCTTTTCTGTCATTCGAAACGTTTTAGGCATGTGACTCAAAGGCATGGCCAAGTAACTCATCGAATCTTTAAACTGCACTTGTCCCACTTGAATAGAAGTGATTTTGGCTCCGTTCAAAGTCACTTTAGGACGTTCGGTGCCTTGTTCCGTATAGTATCTGAAAAGAAATTGTCCATCGTATCCCGAGAAATTGTGAGCCATCACCGTAGCATGGCGATGACAATCTCCGTAATGTTCGATGTCCTCTTGGCTCCACGTCTCGTCGATAGGGTTTAAAACCCTTTGGGCTAGATCGGCTAGCGTGTTTGGTCCCCGAAAGATTTTTTCACGTCCTCCAGAAATCTTGCTGCAGTGAGGGCAATGACTAAAGACAGGCTCTTGGATGCACAGCTCGCACGCTTTGTAAGCCACGCAGAAATTAGGAATGTGAATACCGGTCTCTTGCATGCATTCGAAATCGAAAAAGATGAAATAGCCTTTCTTCTGGTCATCTTCTTCCTCTTCATGTTTGGAATGGTATTTTTGAATATAGCATTGGTGTTCCAAGTCCACGATTTGGCGACAAATGTGACATCGCTTTTTTCCTGAACATACGTGCGCCTTGACATTATTGGTGCATATGCCTTGTCCACAAGTAGGACACAATTTCAGCAGTTGACAAGCACTTTTCCGCTGTGAACCTTGCGTCTTCAAATGTTGTTGGTAGCAGGTAGGGCTGACAAAAGTGCGCTGGCAAGCTGGGCAGTGCACTCGTTCTTGCCCTTCGTCCAGACAGGGTATAGGAGCCAAACATCCTGAGCATTTCGATCCACAATGCTTGTGTTGCTCTCGATTGTTATAGCCATAGTCACATTTCTCACAATAATAACCGTATCCCATGAATGCAGTGACACTGGTAATGGTATCGAAATGTTCATCGTGATGATGGACGTGAATGTATTTTCTGTCTTTGAAATTTTTGCCTAGAAATAACAGAGGTCCACGCACTTCTTGAGGGTGCACTTTCAAGGTGTAGCGTGGAGCTAAGACGTCTTGCAATTTTTGCATTTCAGGAATGACTTTAGCTAGCCCCGCTTGCTGTAACAGGAGTTCTGCTTCTCTTCGTTGTTTGGCTCGGTTAGATTTTCGAATCTTCTCCCACTCTCTTTTCCATTGTGCCGTCTCGTTCTTGTCGGCATATGATCGTCGTACCACGATGGTGCGGGCTAAACACATCTTGTCTTGAAGATTGTTAATTCGGACGAGGCACGTTTTGGTGTTGCGAAGGTCGTCTACCATTAACACCTTTTGCGTCCGGTCCCTTGGGGAAGAGACACGCGGGTCATGAACAGTGTCGCTTTTCCGTCGGTGATGTGAAATTTGTCGTTGGATTGTTGCACGTGTTGAATCATGTCCATGACTTTGGAAGGCGTCAATTCTGATGGGCTGCTAAACTCGATCCAAACGGGGGACTTCAAACTGTCGTGATGAATGGAAATTCTCAAGCGATCGTCTTCTTTGGCTTCACATTGCTGTTTTGGTGTGGTTAACAAAGAATCCCACACATCGGCGATGAACCCCTCTGCTTTCTCCAAAGGTATGTCGGACTTGAAATCTTTAAACTTCACCGTGTACGTGTAGGCCGTGGTTTTAAATTTTCCGTCTCTCGAATATGAAAGTAATTTTCAGGGTTTACTGGTGGTGGCGGTGGACATTGGTTGAGTGTAGACTCTCATGGTCTGGATTCTGGTTCACCCATGTCATCTTCAAAATCGATCGCATGAATTTGAGCCAAGACTTCAGCTACTGTGCGAGGCGATAAGTCACGTTTCTATCTCTTACTTTCCTCTCCTTTCTTCACGAAATGATGCGATTGTGTCATCTTGACTGCCAGAAGTCAACTGACTACATCTGAAACGCCATGGGTCCCTATATATTCATGTCAGGGCTAGTGTATATATAAAGAGCCAGTGTCTTACCTCTCAGTATTCATTTCACTCTCAAGCCTACCAGAACGATGGAAGAACCCACACGGATCGAACTTCTGATCAGAGCTTTGTGAGGTGTCATACGAAAGTTTTCTTCAGACAAGCCGACGGACTACTTCCCCTCCTTTCGAGATAAAAGTCAAGATATTTGCTATATCTGTTAGAAGAAAGGGCATTGGGCTACAGAATGTCCAGACTGTCAAAAAAGCAAGACAGGTGTCAAATGAGACAAAAGTCAAGATACCTGTTATCACTGTCAAGAGAGAGGATATTGGTTTTCAGACTGCCCTAAGAAACAACAGGAGCAGGAGGAAGAAGAAGAAGAGGTGTCCTCGGCAAAGGAAGAAGCCCGACACGTTCAGAAAGAGAAGAAAAGAAGACGAGAAAAAAGTGAGGAAGAAGAGGAGGACAAACCTGTGAAAGTGAAGAAATTAAAAAAGCAGAGAGAGTGAACAAAGAAAGACACAGAAGAAGTCTATGAACATTTTAAAGTGTTGTGTTGTGTTATGAACTGGATTGTAAAATTTGTACCAGAATAGACCAGACAGAATAAACGTAAGTGTCTCTTGGTTTTGACTTTTTAGAATGATAAGGACCTACACTCACGCACTCACACACGTACTTCATGGGGTAAAAAAAAAGGGATTTTGAGTTTTAATTGATTTAGGCAAAATGAATACTAACTCTTTTCGAAAGAAGTGGGTGGCCCTGAAAAGGAAACGTGGAGTGTTTCTTTTTAAAAAAAAACAAACTCAGGAACGAGAAGCAATCTCTTTTAACTGCCTTAAGCCTTTGCCACGGCCAAGGCGTACTTCTGGACCTACTCCTGTCGATGGTTGGGTAGAAATGACTAGGGCATGGTATCTCAAGCGTACTAACAGGGTTGGGTTGGTTGACTCGGGAAGGTCTTTTTCTATTGGGTCGTAATAAAGAAGTCTGATACATTTGTTTCAGACTCCTTAAATCTGCCAAAATGTCCATGAGTACCGTCACCGTTTGACTTTCACTGTTCCCCTTCTATCCTAGACCTTGTTTCTTCTCTGCTGCGTCTTCTTCCTGTCGTTTCCTTCTTGTCTCTTCTTCTTCTCTCTGTTGCTGTTGTTGTTGAAGGAGAAATGCTTGTTCTGCTTCTTTCTGCTGTTGCAAAAAGGTCTCCAATTCTTCTTTCTGTCTCTGTTTAAAATCGTCAACGTGTGGTAAAGAAGGAGAAGGTGGCAAAGGTACTGTTACCGGAACAAATTCTTGCGAAGAAGAGAGAAAATCCATTAAATCCCAATTAAAATCGACCTCTTCTGGAAGTAAACCTGTGTTGACTTTGGTAGCCGCTGCTTTGCCATCCGTTCTCGTCTCCACAGCCGGTGCACCCCAATTCAATTCGTCGTCTTCTTAATTTCCGTGTTTCAAAAACAATGTCGCATCGATTCACTGCGCACAGACGCTAGCGCACCTATATAGGGAATGTGATGTCACATGTAGCTCTCTTCGGATTGGAAGACAGACTCCGCGCAGTGACTGTATTTTGTAACGCGTATTGGGATTGGTGAAAAATCTCAATCCGTTTCGATCCGCTCTTCCACTATAAATAAACGCGGTTCACTTCATTACCTTCACCTGTTCTCGTCACAAGATGTGGACAAACTTTGAATCATCTACTCTCGCATCGTCGATGCTGTTCCGTACGAACTTACCTATGTGTGTTAAATCATCATGGACAATCATCCGGATCACCGAGACGAGCGTTTGGTAAAGAAGGATCTATGTGGAGAGACAAGGCTGTCTGAAGCGAGTCCTTATCTGTGGACCAGAGGTTAGACAAAGTTTAAGAAAGAGAAGAAGACCTATGCGATGCCCTCTACGTTAACGGAATGGTGTTAACATAAAAAACCAAAGGCCCTTTTAAGGGCCACTCATATGCCTCGAAAAGATTTACTCTTTCCTGCCTAAATTTTTTAGTCTGTTGTATAATTTAGGTATGATAGATTGATGTTCATCAGTATATGGCTGTGTTGTATATGTCTATATCTCTAACCATGTTTCTATGTCTCTGTCTCTATTGTATTTGTCCCTACCTAGGTAGCCGCGCGTATTCAGGTCAGTCACTTGCAACATTGTTGCCAGTACCGTGACGTCATCCAACCTGTTCCATTCCTATCTAGAGCCCCAGATAGTCCCACAATGTTAAACTCCCATATACTGCCCTAGGGTACAACCCCCTGTTTTTCCTTATATGTTCTCATTTGCTCCAGAGTATACCACTTCGCTGCTAATGTACATTTAATAAAGAACGCACCTTTATCGAATGCATATATTTTGATTTATTGCTGAAGTTAGTTTACAGCAAAAAATGGCAAGGCAAACATACGGTTAGCCAAACTGACCGAAGTTGTGGCCTTTGCGAAACCCAACTAAAGTTAAATACACACTCCCAGTTGCTTACCATAGCACCAGACGTATCTATGTTTTGAATCTTGGCATTGCCCACTGTGCTTATGAAGAAGGCGGCATAAAGTTGATTTGGATAGGCAGGCATGTCATCAATGTATACAGCCTCGCCCGTAACCTAGAGTAATTATTAATTCGGATGTAAAACAAACGTAATAATTGATGTAAATTGTAACATTTAACTTTATGGTAATTTAAACTCGTATTTTGATTACAATCGCATTTTAAAATTCGATATAACATCCCTATAACTTTTCGAACAATACATTAAAATAACACGACACAGATTTATGTATCAATCAATCAAAAAGTTTGAAGAATGACCGAAAAAGGTCCGACAGCAAACGATATCCAAGACAAGAGTGATTTCTTGATTTATATTGCGTGAAGTTGTTAATTTGTATTTACCACTGTAATCTTCTGTTCCTAGTTACATCTATATAGGCTGATTAATGCTCTCCCATTTTACGCTTGAGGGGTCATTCAACAAAACGTGAATATCTCAGTTCTTTAATGTCGACATTGCTGCAACCACAGGGATATAAATTTAAAACAAATAAAGTGCACTAAAGTTTTAAGAAGTAGCGTTGTTCTTTTTGAAATTGTGAATCTAACAGATACGATGTTATAGCAATAATTTTACATATATAAATATATTAGCAATTTTGACCACAATAAATTTTTAACCGTAACTTCTTACGACTAATAATTCCACTTAATGTCATCGTCATCTGAAAACTATCAATAAATAAAAGCGTTGACGCTTATATTACAAACATTTTAATTTTTTTCTTTTATCTACCTGTACATCAGCTTCCAGCTTTTTGAGAGGTTCTGTCAGAGGGTATTCGATTATCTGTGTATCGTAGGTCTGCTGACCAGAAGAAAGAGGCCGAGAAATGGGGAGACAGTCTGTTGCACTCTGGAATCTCGCACCCGCTTTGTCTCCGATTACTTGAAGCACAAACTGAAATGTAAGACATTTATGAATTTCACCTCAGAAATATTCAAGCGGTCATGTTTAGTTTTGTGTGGAAAATATATTGTCTCACCGTTCAGGATGCCGAGCACGAACTGCAGTCGATCAGTCCATGGAATGTGTATAATTAATTACGTACTTTTCTTTTCACGGACGCAAGTACATGACTACTTATTGTTACGAGTCTATGCTCTTAAAATAAGTAATATAAAACAGTGAAAGACATCAAGCTTTGTAAAATTTAACAAAACATTTATTTCATTGAATACAAAGAACTTATTGAGAATTAAATCCCAAAATAATCTAAGAATAACATACACAAGTTCTGATAATTTAAAGTCCTGAATAAAATTCAATAGAAGTCCAGAATTAATCCAAAAACTGAAGGCGATGATGTGTCTGTGATAGCTTATAAACTGTTGATGTGTCAAGTCTTTTGTTGAATCACAGTAATATACATCCAGGTTTGAATTCACTATAAATTCCAGTGAATGCCACTATCCAAGAATTTTATCAGAACACTTTTGTATTTCCAGAGAAAATAATGACTTGAATTTAATAATTTGAAGAAATAAAATTCCGAGCCCAAAAATGAAATACTGGACACAACATATAATACAACTTAAAAGTGCTAGGTCTTACAGCATAACTGAAAAAAATCCTTTCATTTACGAGATTATATAGTTCTCTACTTGACCTCAGGTCACAATTATCATGTTCTATAAAAACCATTACCTAATAGAAAATAACCTTCTAGAAAGATCCTGATGTTTACAAAATAAAAACCATAACCTTGACTATATAAAATTCACTTTGAAAATTCCAAAACCTAACCCTAACCCCAAATAAAGATATTAACTTCTATTAATAATAATACTGATTTTAATCCCATACACACAGAGAATAATTTAGGTATGTATTAGTTGTTTACACAGAATACAATAAAAAAGTCAGTTTGGGTCAAGCAGAAATGAATTAAATTTTGGACAAGGTCCAACATACAATGTTACATTACAATAACACTGAAATAAAAAAAAATTAATAAAAAGCTAACAAACAATTAATTTTAAATTTACATAACATTATCTACCATATAAGCTTTTGCATTTTTACAGGCACTTGATATTTAAAATTGTATGAGTTTTGGCTACTATATACACAACCTTCAATAATATTCCTGCTATAAAATTTGAGACAATCTGCCCAAGAAAGAGAACCATTTGGATTATGCTTATCCCATGAGAGCACTCAATGACACTAAGGTTATATTATTCTTATGACGTCATTGACTTCTGCTTGGGCTCCAACTCTTTAAATAACAGGACAATCATGGTTTAAGAACAATAATACAATTAAATAACAAATTCGTATTTGTGAAATTAACTTGTCATGTTCCCTCTTACAACTTCAGAAAAATTAATAAATCTGTATTGATGAACTGCTATTTTGATTTTGCATATTAACTTTGTCATAGAATTAGAGAAAACTAGCCAGCAGCATCAATTATGTCTTCCAAATGTTTATGTTAGAATTAAATTCCGCATTTGAAAACCATCTGTACATGAAATATAACCAGTCGTATGCATTGATGTCGGACAACAAGTCCAATTGGAGTCAGATCATGGTAAACCCTTGGCCTTGCATAATAAGTCCGACCATTCGAGTGTAATTTTATAACAAAAGAAATACATTATTGAGTCTTCTTCAGTATTGCACAGGAAAAATTTAGTATTAGGAATACATAGCGAAATGGTAAATCTGTGAGGTTACAAATTGTTTTGTTATGTATGTTTGATTTGTATTTTGTGTTATATTTTCTCAGTAATTGTATGTTGTGTCTATCTGTGTTGTCCGATTGAACTTGATCAGTGGTTGAGGGTCTACCTGACTAGTGACATTTATCTTATAAACAACATAATACATGCTGATATTTCTATATGAGTATAGATTAAAAAGTCAGATCATTATTAATGGAGGTAAACATGTTTACTTGTCTCTGAGTTTCGGATATTAGTTTTTCACTTGGAAATTCCTTGTTTTGCTGACAAGTTAGAATGTTTTAGAAACGAAGTTGACCCTCATCCTGGTTCTGTTATTGTATCGTAGCTTTTAATATTAACGTTGTTTACTTCAAAATTACTCGTTCCATATCTTAACACCAGCTTTATATGAATCAAGTTTAGTTGTGCTTCTGTTGATATTTGAGAAGATTTATTTATTTAAATTATTCACTAGAATTACAAAGTACTCATTAATACTTCTTAGACTATATCACTGTTTTGGGATTATTGAGAATTCATTCAGAACAATTTGGATTATATCGCAGTTATACTTCAAGACTGTTGGCACAATAGCACATTCCATGCTACTGGTACGTCGGCAGTCTAAATTGGAATTCATTTGGATCACCATTATAATTCATTTGGAACTCTTTATATTTGGACTTTTCACAGAAATTTTAGGACTTTGTGGGATTTAATTTACAATACAGCAAATTCCTTTTAAATTTACACTTTCTATCCAAGGGAAATAAATTATTTTTTGAAGTTTACAAAACTTGTTGGTTTTCGCTCTCTTCTGTTACTTAGTTTAAGTTCAAAGAGTCGTTACAGTAAATTTTACCTTATAGAACAAGATCAACGTTAACTGTTTTCTGTACGCCGGACTTGCCAATACCGGGTTATTGTCGGGTACTACTTCCAGCTGTAATGTGTTCAGGGCACCTATGAAGAAAAATGCAAATAAATAAAAAATTAAATACATTTGGATTAAAATGAAGATTTACAGTTTTGATCTACGATTCATTAGTTACCAAGTTTCCCCTAAAAGACAGGGATCCTTTTTAAATTACATACCAAGAATTTCATTACACATCCTGGGAATTAATTATTTTCTCAACGGTTTTCTGGGATGCTAAATAAAGTTGATTTGAAAAATAATTAACAACAAAGTTTAGATGAAACAGGAATGTAGAAGAATCTTGAATTTGAAATATTCTTTGTAACTAACGGATGTTAGTTCCATAATTTACGTCTGAATAACAGTGTGATCATTTCATGAAACTGTGTCACAGCCTTTACACCAACATGACAACAAGTGGTATGAAAAGTCTTTCGATCAGCTAATTTTACAATCTTATTTGGCTTCATGGAATTAAAGAAAATATTGATTTCCACGACAATCTGCTTTAGCATGATACAAACTGCGTTAGTATCAATTTAGAATTTCTGCATTTCATTACAAAACTTGTCTTTATTGTTTGGTATTCATGTTTAATTGTGTTTATACCATGTACTTTATGATGTAATAGAATAAAGTCATCCTGTGATGTCTCACACAGGTTTCATCATGAGTAGAACATTTACACTGGCATCTTTTGATCTAATGTTCTTTTGATAGGTTAATTCTCAAAAATGAAATATAAAATGGCTTCTTCTGCAACACATTCGAAATAGTTTAATGGAAGAAATCGAAGACACTCCAATCACATTACAAAATATGGCGGGTAAAAGGAGACTTGGTGACTACGAATATCGTAGGGTTTTCTGTGGCATCTTGTTTGGTACACTCTACCGATGGCGAATCACGAACGCCCATAGGATTTATATGTATTTCTACGATCACGTACTAGGTTTTCTTAGACCATGATGCAAAAGGATATGTGATGTTCTGATTGTGGAACATTTCCAATATTGTTAATGCTGTATTATAAAAATAACACCGATCCGACGTACACTCGAAAAGTACAGTGGAGTCACTGATCAGAATTAATTATATATATATGATTTTATATTATACTTTATATAGTAAAAATGCTGCCAACTTGGCTATTTTTCTGTTTGATCGCCATGGTAGTTCAATTTTACCTTTTAGAACATTCGGGTCTCCAAGTTGCTTCCCTAGCAAAAATGCTTCTGTCTGCGTAGCACGCACCTACATAAAAAGGCAGTAAAAATAAATATTAATTATAAAATATACTGAAAGAAAAATAGAATGTAAAATGAAATCAAAAGTTCGTAGTAAGTAAATATAGATCATATTCATGGAAAACATCCACTACAACGGTTTTTGTAAGGAAAAAGAAGACATTTTTAGTAATACTTCTATATTATTGGCAAGGTAAATTGAATCAAATAGTTATTTTAATTGAATCAAATGGTTATTTTAATGTAATCAAATGGTTATTTAATGTAATCAAATCGTTGTCTTAATGTAATCAAATGGTATTTTAATGTAATCAAACAGTTATTTAATGTAATCAAATGCTTATTTTAATGTAATCAAATGCTTATTTTAATTTAATCAATGCTTATTTTAATTTAATCAAATGCTTATTTTAATGTAATCAAATGGTTATTTAATATAATCAAATGGTTATTTTAATGTAATCAAATGCTTATTGTAATGTAATCAAATAGTTATTTTAATGTAATCAAATTTTTTTAAATTGAATCAAGTGGTTATTTTTCTTGAATTAAGTGGTTATTTTAATTGAATCAAGCTGTTGTTAATGCAATCAAATGATTATTTTAATGTAATCAAATGGTTATTTTAATGCAACCAAATGATTATTTGAATGTAATTAAAAGGTTATTTTAATGCAATAAAATGGTTATTTTAATGCAATCAGATGGTTCAGATGGTTATTTTAATGTAATCAAATGGTTATTTTAATTGAATTAAATATTTATTTTAATCGTGCAGGCCAAGCATATATAAATTCAGATATAAAACTCTTTTTTTTTTGTTGCAAAAATGTGATTATTAAAAGTCAAGTTTCTCTTTATTTGCATTCCTTTTTCTAGTAATTTCTAGAGGTGACATTGTAGACAACATTGAACCTCATAATGTGATAAATATATAGAAATGTCTTATTTATTGATCATAACTTCAATCATTCAAAGAAAGGCTTTCATTTTCAGTGAAGTATATATGTTCTTACAAAGTTATTGCCGATTCCTCCATACACAATAACGGGTTTTTCTCTGACTGTGAAGTTGTTATTCGGATCAAGCCTCATCCGAAATCCTGCATTAACATACGCATGCGCATTCTGGAATATCGAAACAATGCGTTGTAACAAATGTTTCAAAGTTGAAAGACTTTTTCATAGCTCATTAAATGATCCAAAAGCCGATCTAATGGACAGACATACATACAGACAGACAGACATACAGACAGACAGACAGATAGATAGATAGATAGATAGATAGATAGATAGATAGATAGATAGATAGATAGATAGATAGATTTCAAATAGATAAAATCATGGATAGGATAAGTAGATAGATAGCTGCGTCATGGACAGATATATAGAAAACATGGATGCCCTAGTTCTTTGCAAAGTTAAGAACTAATTCCAAAATAATAAAACGAATCACCACTGAGACTAAATTCAAATTCTTGCAGCGTTTTGAGTATCAAGCCAAGATGTAATGCTACATCATATCAGACGAGTTGATATCCTTGACTAGGAACCAAACACGGGTGTATTTTGTATTTAGTATATAGCCGCATTTTTCCTCGACTAGGAACCAAACACGGGTATATTTTGAATTTATGTTGTTACGTGTCTAGGCTCGTACAAAGTAACAAAGAAAAGAGCGAAGCCAACAAGCTTTGTAAAATTTAACAAAATAATTTATTTCCCTAGAAAACAAAGTAAAAATATGAAAAAGGACTTACAGTTTGTGAAACTAATCCAAAAATTAATCCTGGAATTTAAAAATATAAGTCCTATTACTAAAAAGTTCTAAATGATTCAAAATTCGAATCCCGATGAAGTTCCAAGATGGAAGGCGATGACGTCTTCTATATCCTGTTCTGTGCTGATGTGTTAACAGTTCCTTGTTGAATTTTATGAATCAAGAATAATACTCCGGCTTTAGAATTCCGAATAATTTCCAATAAATGTCTTTGTCCGCGAATTTTGATGAGCACTGGTATTTTCCAGGGAATATAAATTATTAAGACCAAACAATAGAAGAATTTTAAATCAATCTGGCATCAGCATTAAAAACACCTTGAGCTCTGAAGGTGTAAATTACGACTGACTATCTGTTTTAAATCTTAACTAAAACGCAGTTTAGACCCCGTGATGGGTCACGTGATCACTTAGTCCTAACAACACAGTAAAATAATATGTCAATTAGCACGTAGGCTATTTACAGGTTCGATTGTACTGAAGGAATCTTACTTTAAGATTCAATAATAAAAAGTTCTTTACAAATTAGAGCTAACACGCAAGCCAATTATGACCTTGATTACGACCAATGATTTTCACTCTGTGTTTACAAATTCAGAATCAAGGTTAGGAACTAGGTCAGCTAAAATTACAATGTAACAACACTACTGCGTTTTAAATCAGGCTAAAAAGAAAACTGAATTTTCCGACAAAAGTCAGATCCAGTGAATAAAATTATCATTACAATAACAAGTAATAAAAAAAAAAAAAGAAAAGAAAAAAGAATTTAAAACTAACACACAAGTAAGTAAATTACATATACGTAACAATTTACATCTATAACTTTTATATTTTATTTATGACTGTAAATTGTAGTGATTATCTCTAGCTGGATTTGGTATTCTTGCATAGGGTCTATTTTAAGATGTTAAGAATGTAAAATTGCGTTGGATCTAAGTGTTTACAGTTAGTAATAATAAAATTATTAGTAAATATGTTGGCAAGTTTCGGGATTTTCACATTAGACAGGTCGGTCAGGTAGAATCTTAGAAGAATTAAATTAATTTCCATTGGATGGGTTAAATCATGTGAGTGTTTCTACGATGTTGGAAATTGAATGTGCTCCCTGGACGGTAATATTATTCAGGGACTAATGTGAATTATTCAGAGGAGTTCTGGACAACGCCATTTTGACACATTGAGACTCTTAGTGGGTCAGTATATTCGTGGATCTGAAATTTCTACGGAATTTTTTATTCCTTTGGACTTTAATAGATCTTTTTCAGGATTATTTTTAGATTCAATTTATAATAATGTAAGTTCCTCTGAAATTTTAATTTTATGACATTGATAATTAAAGTTTTTGTTAAATTTTACAAATCTTGGGTTTGCTTCTTTCTGTTAGCTTATGACCATAGTGTCGTAACAACATATAAATAAATAAATAAATAAATTAAAATATATATATATATATATATAGCAGCATATATATATATATATATATATATATATATATATATATAAGGTATATATATATATATATATATATTGTTATGTTGGAGTATATATATATACATATATATATATATATATATATTTTACCTGCGCCCTTGGCATGACCTTGTAGAGCTTGATAACCTCATCTGGGTCAAGATATTTGTGAACGAAGTACGTGATGACCTTGCCTGTTACGTCATAACTCAAGAAATCATCGATTGAAATCTCATCCCACTGAAATCCTAAAGTTGTCATTTGTTAGTTCAAGTGTCTAATTAGGCTTTTCTTATAATGTTATAGCGATGTTAAAAAATATGTATATTAAATTGAAGTTCCTAAGGAAATTTCTATGCCAATTCACTAACCTGCTCTCACACATCGCAACTCGTGGAAACTACTAAACCAATGTAAATGCACTATGACGTTTAAAACTGGAGTTGACCTATCGTCAGAGCAGAAATAACCACGCCTTATGCATTAGCACATCCTACAGAGAAAACTACGCCCTACTCATTAGTAAAGCACATCATATAAAATCAAAGTACTCACTCCTGTAAAGTGGTGTTCTTTTGTTGTGCATACAGAAAATTGCAGAAGAAAATGGCTGAAAAATGTTGAAATTATACAATTTGTACATGATATAAGTGGTGGTTGGAAAGGTGATGAAAATTAGGGGGCCTGTATATCTGACAAGTTTCCAGTGCGCATGCAAATTACGTGATGCTCACAGCGATAGTATAGGTTTGTGGTCCAGGGCAATTGGCATATATTTGAGTGACATACGGGCGAAACATTGATTCAGCAACATAGCTCTATATCACAGCGATTTCTATGACATTTTTCAATCATCCGCTGCAGTAGTATTTCCTACCAAGCTCTTTCCCAAAGCGATGGATCAACTTTATGAAAACATTATACACGCCATCAGACCATTCCTAATCATGTCGGAAACAGTACACAGCTGGTTGTGCGTCATTATGCATCTTCTCGCATACGTATGGACAAACTGTTGTATGATACAATTCCTGGCTTGTACTTAGGAAATATGTGTGTGTATGTGTGTGTGCGTGTCCATACTCGCATACGTATGGACAAACTGTTGTATGACATAATTCCTAGCTTCTGCTTAAAAAGTGTGTGTTTGTGTGTGTGTAATAATAAGAATATGCAATAGATTCATACTGGTATTCTATATTTAACAGTAGCTTCAATTTGGCATGATTGACTCAGTTATGCCATCTGACATGATTCAATCAATCTTATCTCAAAGATGATCGTATAATAAGTTATTTTTTTCAGGATTTTTATCTACTTATCCAGTCGTTGAAAAGCCCGAATACATAATGGGTCTGACAACGGCCTCTCTTCCTGTGTATATAAATAAATTCATACATGAGAAACATTGGAATGGAATTCTGCAAACGCTGTTATCTTTCTCCTTGAAATATTCCATGTACTGAATTTGATTATATTTTGTATATCCTACTGGTTGAAAGTGGATCACATTGTATGAACTTTTGTAAGATAATACTGTTGCATAACTGGTTGAAAGTTCATCACACTGTATGAACTATTCTGATAAAATACTGTTGCATATCCTATTGGTTCAAAGTTTATCACATTGTATTAAATATTCTGAAGATAATACTGTTGCATATCCTATTGGTTCAAAGTTTATCACATTGTATTAACCATTCCAAAGATAATAATGTTGCATATCCCATTGGTTCAAAGTTCATCACATTGTATTAACTATTCTAAAGATAATACTGTTGCATATCCTATTGATTCAAAGTTCATCACATTGTATTAACTATTATAAAGATAATACTGTTGCATATCTGGTTGAAAGCTGATCACACTGTATTAACTATTCTATGAAAATACTCTATCAGTCTAATTATATGATAATGATTGGTGTGTATCAGATTTTGACCGGTACATATCAGCGGATGAATCACGACACGCACTTCTCATTGCAATACATACATGGTGACGGAAAAGATTATTGAATACAAAAAGTGATAGTTGCTTATGGTTCGGGTCATATCAACCCAGTGGTCCCTGCCTTGTCCAACGGGCAGTGCATACCCAATTATATTGCTCTATGTGTAAATTACTATTGCCTTAGTGTGAACAGGAAACAAATAAAAACTGGGAACACAAATGGTTTATATGCAATTCTTAAAATCAATTTTCTTTTTTTTTCAAACAGGTCGAAGCTTTTCATCATCAGTCTCTGTGGAGCAAACCCACACAACCATCTTGACTCTCTCTCTCTCTCTCTCTCTCTCTCTCTCTCTCTCTCTCTCTCTCTCTCTCTCTCTCTCTCTCTCTCTCTCTCTCTCTCTCTCTCTCTCCTAAAAGACAATTGACAGTAATATATAGAATATGAAAGACAACTGACAGTAATATATAGATTATGAACGACCATTGACAGTAATATAAAGATTATACAAGATAATTGACAGTAATATAGAGATCATACAAGATAATTGACAGTATTATAAAGATCATACAAGACAATTGACAGTAATATAGAGACTATATTAAGGGTTGATGCAGGCATAACCAATAAAAAAAAAATATTTGACATAAAGACAACCACAAAAGCAAACTAGAGACATAAAGAAAGAAGAAATAAATAATTTCAAGCAACCAACCAAAACGTATTCCAACTTTCATTGCCACCAACATTGTGAAGACATCCGAAGGGAAGTCGGGAAATTGGTGCTTTAGCATAATGTTGCCAGCCCAGGTGGCGGCCTGCAGAAATGGGGTAAAATATCTTTTAGATTTTCTACTCACAATCTATGGCATAGCAAATTCATATCAGGCTGAACATTCAGTAACATCTTTGCCACTTGGACTGCTATTCGAATAATAAAAAAATGAATAGTGTTTATTCGATGCATTATTTTATACACTTTAATATCTAGGCGATTATCAAATATTTGCGATATTTAATAGGGCATTATACTGTTGGCATCTGTGCCATGATGACTTCAATTTTACACACACGTTTGATTTCATATATATGTCAGATTATACACACACGTTCTGGATAGGGTCACGAAGAGACCATCAATACTGTAACAGAGTGGGGTGTAAGTGCTAACTTGTGTAAAGGTAATAATAAATTTAAAGAAATGCGCAAAGTCAGGACCTTTTCATTTTTGACTATGAAATTGTGATAAGATGCTTAATAAAGGAGAATATGACTAAAACATGAATATATGTATTAGATTACTTGTAAAATATGTAATACACAAATGCTATAATATGCTGGTCTTCATAACCTCAACGTAATTATTCTGCAAGAAATGGATGACCCATGGGGTAAGTATTTTGAAAGTTAGTCTTAAATTCTTAGTGTGGCGGGAGATAGCTGCTTATTTAGTATGGCACGATATTACTTTTATTTTATGCCTAAATCAATAGCAAGGAATTGAATTTGATTAAATTGAGTTGATTCCTATTGTTGTTATATATATATATATATAATTTCATTCTATTTTTGAGAATAAAGTGTTATGTATATTTAATTTAATTGTTTGTTTGTTAGTTTTCATTTTTTAATTCCATTACATGTTATTGTAATGTAACTTTGTTTACTGGATTTGACATTGTCCAGAAATTCAGTTCAGTTCTGTTTGACCTGACTGTTATACTTTTCTTTTCACTGATAAACAACCAATAATAGAAACACTATATCTAGTTGCTGACCTCGTTTCAGAATCAGTGATAGCTTCGGTAAACAAGTTTTTTTTAAATATTTTTTTTAATCTTCTCATAGTAAGAATTGCTAAGTTGAATCAAGGTCATGCCTAGATTACGTGCCGGGTGGCATGTATCTATTGTTACAAACGTCTGTTTTCTTCCCCAGAACAATGAACGTTTGACCCTCATCCGGGAATCTGTTTTGCGTCTTAGTTAGCGTATAGCTGTTAATTTTGATAGAAGTTTGTTAGTTGGGCTTAAACACTTGACACGTTAAGTTATTATGTTGTGACCAGTTTGAATTGAATTTTTATTGAATTCAAGTGATTCTTTTCCCTGGAAATACATATGTGCTCCTATAAAATTCTTGGATAAAGACATTTATTGAACTTTATACGGAATTCGAAACAGGAATAATATTTTCTGTGATTCAACAGGAAACTGTTGACACGTCCACACTTTGAAGGTTACAACATACGTCATCGCCTTCCATGTTGGATTTCATCGGGATTCGAACACAGATTCATTCAGGACTTTTATTACTAGGACTTCTATTTTAATTCTTGGATTTTTTTTGGGATTTGATTCGTAAAACCGTAAGTTCTTTTTTCTTAATTTTTCACTTTGTATTCTAGGGAAATAAATTATTTGTTACATTTTACGAAGCTTGTTGTCGTCATTCTTTTCTGTTACTTATTTCAAGAGCATAGACTCGTAACAAAAGAAATTAAAATTCGTTGATTTGTCTTATTTTTATAAGTCTCTATGAGCTACTTAATGTCTTTCAATAAATTTGTAATTATAACTATCTGAATACAGTGTTCGTTTTATTTGGTGGAAATATGTAGATAAAGGCGCTAATGTTGACAGCTGTCTGCCGAATTTCGAATTTCGCTCCTATTTATACAATTCGGAAAATAGCCATCTGCCGTAATTTTAGCCAATCATTGCTTGTCCAGGATGCTGAACAGGTCTGATGGTGCGGAACAGATACTCTACAACCAGCAACACCAACTGAGGGTTATTATACAATTAAACTTTCATCACTTGTACGTTTATACTCTGTCATTAGCAAATATATAACCGTTATGTATTATGTCCTCTCCGTCAAACGTCAATGTACTTTAGGTCGTATCTAAGACTGGTAAGCTTGGGTGAAGAGTAAACAAGTACCAATGAACGCTGATAACATTGAAAATACATTGACCAGCATAAAAATGATGAAGAAAATATTAAATGTTCAAAACATACTCGTATAAAAGAAGGCCAGCATTTACAATCAACAAGTGAAATTTAATCAAAATGTGAATTTGACAAATTTACTGTGTGGAACCGGTCATGTGATCAAGTGTCGGCCATCTTCCATTCAGAAGTATTTTCGTGATGTCAGCTGTTGGAGTCATCGAGCTTAGTGCTATTCAAATGATTTTGATGGGAATTTAAGTGTGAAAAACATATTTCTGGGTGTGACAAATTCATATAAAGTAAGATTCTAGAAGATTTCATGAGTATTTAACGATGTTAGAGATTAAATTCGATGACAGTGCATTTGTTACCACTTGACCGGTGATCCCACTTGACATACAACATGAACGATTTAATACAGATATCAAGGTAAGTCTAGATCAATACATTTCTAATACATTGCATTGTTCAAATTAATTCTTTCAGCAGTTTATATATTTTCACTGATATGAACAACATGTTTAATTTATGACATAAAAACACCCTCCCCATCCATCATAATAAAGCTTTAGAGCCCCCAGGTCTGTTACAATAACATGCATCACTATGTCTGCCATTACCGCCACTATTCCAACTTATTTTTGAAGGAATTTTTATAATTATGCATGTGGGCACCACGATGAGAAAACCCAACGGAAAACAACACAACCAGGCATGGTATGTTACGACTATCTAATGTCACTCCTAGAATAGTAATCACATACTGAGAATCTGAGGAAAGTATTGATAAATACAAAAAGGTAAAACAAAGATCTTACGTTTCTGACCGGTACATTAGCCATTCTTGAAAGATGTATCGCACACTCTTTCATATAGCTTGTAGCGCTTTCCGTTGACACGCGTTCAAAGAGTTCAATGAGAATACTGAGCGTTAAATTGGATCCAAATACTGCTGTAGGGTTGAGCTGTAAACAGATCAAGGAGAAAAAGTATCGGCAAAAATAGTATCCAATCTGCTGGACATAAGTTTTATGGGTTTTTTCCCCCGATTCAGTGTTGCTTCAGATATCGTTATTTCGTTATGTATGTATGTATGTATGTATGTATGTATGTATGTATGTATGTATGTATGTATGTATGTATGTATGTAGATTTAGGTAGATAGGTAGGTAGGCAGGCAGGCAGGTATGTGTGTATGTATGTATGTATGTATGTATGTATGTATGTATGTATGTATGTATGTGGTTTAACGACACGTCTACACAATAATGGGCCATACAATGCCGATTAAATGTTAAGTTCGAAATATTTAAACAATGGTCGAGGTTCTGGTAGTTCTGTTAGGATGGAATTTTTCAGTAAATTGTATTAAAAACATTTTTTTTTTAATTCTTTCAATATAAATGTGTACTGTTTCAATAAAGATTGTGCTTTTCTATGTGAAATCAAAACAATCCTACACATTGTATAATACTTAAAGTGGCAAATTTAAAACTCTGCAGCAACAGTGCTAAGTATATCACTAAAGTTTCACGTGTTCATGGAAAAATCTGTCTGATGACGAACACAGACCCAGACGGTAGTCGATAAGAAAAGATGAAGCCTCGCTCTGAGATTCTGACGAAACCTAAGAACTAAGAAGTATGTCCATATTTGGCCGCGTCCTAAGAAACGGTGTATAAGAAGCGAGAAGATTTGCTGGGCAAAATTATTCCGTTTCGTCAGAACTCAGAGAGAGCTTGTCTTATTACAGGTGAGCTACCGTCTGCGTAAAATTTTCTATATAGTATAGGGACTTTTATTGTTAAGATGTTAAAGTAAGAGTTCAATCTAAGATCGGTACATTTTGCAACATTGGATTATTTCTATATAGTATAGGGACTTTTATTGTTAAGATGTTAAAGTAAGAGTTCAATCTAAGATCGGTACATTTTGCAACATTGGATTATTTTAATATTTCTTTACTATTCTTTAATATAATGTATTGGAAAGTTTAATTGTTTGAAGAATTTATATTTACTTGTAATTATATTATTGATTATTGTAAAGGGCGACGTTAGCTACCATCTTCATATTTGGTTAGAATTAATTCAGAAATAAAATACTCTTTAAATAATAGAGTTTAATAATTTGGTATTTTAGATTAAATTCAGTAAAATATATTTTTACCAAATGATTGCGGTATTAGTCTGAAATATTTAGCTATCGTGAATTTATTCGATATTTAATTATCTGTATTATATTCTAAAAGGCAGAAATTATACAAATGTATGATGTTGGTAAGTGAAGGAATATCGTAGTTTTATATGTATCTCTAATATCCGTAATGTAAGTTTATGTAGACTGATATTGGAATGTAATTTTATACGTTGAGTATTTCAATAAAGTTAGTCGTTTCGTCAGAACTCAAAGAGGCTTGTCTATTATAGCGAACTCATGCCTTTCTCGCACCACCTTTCCCCAAAGATGTAGACGTATCAACACCGTTATGAGTGTCACCGCTTGTGAAGAGAGCCTGAACTCTCTCTCTCTCTCTCTCTCTCTCTCTCTCTCTCTCTCTCTCTCTCTCTCTCTCTCTCTCTCTCTCTCTCTCTCTCCTTCTGGCCATGGGAAAGAGCATTGCTGTGAGTTTATGAGAAAGAATTCTTATAAAAGTTCTTTGAGAATAAATGTTGTGGTGTAAAAGGTCAAAACGTGGGACACAAAATTTATTTGTTACCTCCTCACATTCATTTTCCAGGCTTCGAACAAACAGATACTTAATGTATTTTAAAAAAAGAGAATATTCTCCTAGTTGCTAATATTATTATATTAAAAACTGTTCTCAGAATGCAATGTCAAATATTTTTATTATTTGCTAAGTATGCTAATTGAAGCAAGATTAATAAAATCATTCTATCGAAATAAAATCATTATATCGAAACAAAATCAGCAAAAGAGAATATACGTATTATTCTTCTCTTTCAATATTGAAGTCTTCCTTTGAGATTAAAGCTAATTAAGGCGAACATCGTTGTAAATAATAGTACTACATCATTCTGCTAATATATTTTTTGTGTGCTACATGAGAAATTGCTTATTTTACCTGCATCCATCTGGAAACATACCTCTGTAGACAAACAGAGATGTACTCGCTTATAATAAATAAATAAATAAATAAATAAATAAATAAGTAAATAAATAAAAGAAACTTTGCAGTCTTTGACCCAGCGTCACGTAACTACTGAACTGTTTTCAGCTGGTTTCCAAATCAGAACGAGAAAAGGATGATGTTAGCTAAAACAAAATAAAGAACTAAGCAGACTCACAGACAAGAAGTACAGCTCCTTCATTCCATGCATATCAATCAACACATCGTAGTTGGCTGGGTTCAGATAGTAAAATACACCTGTAGGGAGCAGTATTTTTGTTGTCAAGTATAATTAGTAATATTACCTCTCCCTGATAATAAATTACAGGTCTATCTTTTAAAGAATTTGAGCATTTACGAATGATCTTGTCAAATGCAGATATATGCATTTTATGAAACGAAATTGCTAAAACGTTTGATTGATGACGTATTACTCTTATATAGCTTATACAATTAAATTATTTGCGGGCGATCTTTGTGTATATTTTGCGAAGAGAAATTGCTATAAGAATATTTATGAAGAATCTGTACTGGAAAGAATAAATATTACCCCGTTTTAGAAAGATCCGTCAGAGATGATTAGTCACATAACCTGTGTTAAGCCCCATTGATGTGAAGAGTTATTCAACATCACAATTCTTCATTTTATAGAAAAGTAGCTACAGTCTACTTTATGAAGGGTAAGCTTAAAATGGTGTGTCAGTAATGCAAACGCAAATGCTGAATGCGGAAAAAAATCTCGGCACAATAAAGTGTTTTCATAATAACTTTAAATATTGTTTTCAGTACCTTCTAAAATAAATATGGTCTCTTTGTTATTGCTGTAATATAGGTAAGTATTGATTCCCTTTAAACGCATTATTTATGACAGTTATAATCATCATTTTAAATAAGGGACGAATTCAAAATATAATTATTAAAGATAAATTATATTTATCTGATTTACGGCTAAAATGCGGTGATTTTAAAGCTTGAGCAAGTAATATCTGGCAGTTAACCTAAAATCACAGTCGAGGAAAATTTTTATTATACCTAATTTTTCAGTTATTGCTCTTTGTTGAATAGTACGACAGACGTAATAAAACAACAGATAAAAAAGAATAACAGTACTTAAACATATCTTAAGAAGCACATAAAGATGATTAGAGCTTGCATTTGCACGTACTTATATTGAGGAGACGAATTACACAAAGGAGAAATGATACATTTTAAATAGGTAAAGTTGTTATCGACGCCGTCTATCAGCAAAATTTGTTATTGAAAACGACCAAAGCTGTTTTTTTACACACCTGTTCCAGTGTTGCCCATGATGAATCTGACTCTCTTGCCAGTACTGCTGTTTAAAATATTGGTCAGTTCTTGCTCTGTGGTCGGTTTGAACCACTGTGCATCACGAAGCACCAGTCGGACAGATGACGAATCTGAACACTCACCGGTACAACTCTTTCCAGTGCGTTTACACAGCTTGGATTTCAAGTCCTAACAAAAATTCGAATGTATATATATGAGACCAACATAGTTTTGTTTTGTTTTTTTTTTTAAATTTATTATTATTATTATTATTATTATTATTATTATTATTATTATTATTATTATTATTAAAATAGGCAGTCCAATGATCGCAGCTGAAACAATGGACAGGGCCTTCAGGCTCACTGCTTGTATCTGCATCCTTTCTAATTATAAATCGTGTTGTATATAACATTTAAAAGCATTCAAACGCAGACATGTGAGAGAGTAATACATATTTTAGGAAATACGACTGACTACATCATTGTATTTACCAATTAGAAACTATTATTTATGTTTGAACAAGAACTAGGATAAGCGTGGGTGTTTCTTACCCCAGGGCCAGTGATCGCTCATTACGGTCCTGTGTGTAATACATTTTTATTATACTCTGAATTTAGTAGATATGTCTCGAAAATTATAAACAGCTTAGTTCACTGAAAGTCTATGGTGTCAAAGTTAAATGGGCGTTAAAGTCAAATTCCGAGTCAATCACCTAGTCGAATGAACAAATAGCGCCATCTGTTTAGTTATAACAGCCATAATATCCATGATAAAATTATTTTTCCGAAAAAAGTTGCCTCACTAGGCAGCTCGTGTAACTTCGGTGAAGAAAATACTTCTCTTCGGGCATATATCGTTATTTGTAAATAGATAATTGTGCATTTGTGTTATGCCAAACTCTTGAGGAATAGGTTCAACGATTTCTGCGACATCTAAGCGGAGAATTTTAACATAGGACTAGGAATAAAGATCATGTGGTCTAAATGTTTTAATTTCCCAATAATATGTATCTAGCCCGTAAGTAAAAACCCTTCTTTGATACCAAGCTGACGTTGGCTGATATTGGCCTAAATTTTAAAGCCGATATCAAAGGCCAGTAAACAGTTAGTTTAGAAACTTCCTCCAACCCCCACACATCTCGAACTGCATTGATTAGTTGGTAGTTTCGGTTAGGTGCATAATGGGTTAACAGTGCGAAATGTTGTATTTTTCTTATACATGGGAGGAAGTTAGTAACCTGCGGTCTGACGATCACAGGAAGTGATAGGCAGTTGACAGCGAAAACGTAATCTTGAAGATGCGTTTACAGTGTATACGTCTGAATGTTCCGACAATTCGACATACCATATGAAATGATAAAGTCAGGCTTAGTTTTAACCAAAATAAGGTCAGTTACGAAAGACAGAAACTCAAATCATATATATAACATCGAAGCAATAGGATCTGGACAAAACGCAAGACAATGGTGGTAACAAGGGAAAGTTGGCTAAAGTAAAGTATTGGCTAAAGTAAACATCAAAAGATCAACGCAGCAGATATATACGCACATATTAGCATCAAAGAATGTACTTTAAATTAGGTCATAAATGCACTTCAAACTTTCTTGTGTGCATGCAAACGTGGCACAAATCTATGGGAAACAAATCCAAAATTACTGTCGTCAGTAAAATTATTTTTAAAGTTTAACTTTTAATTTAAATAGTGATTTTGTGTTGACGTTTATGCATATGCGTCTCCTTTCATCACCATCCAGTCAACGAGCGTATAAACAGGTGGTAACGAGTATACATAAATATTGCTGAAAGAATATTCAAGTACAACTAAAATTCATTCGACACTTTTTTATTAGCTTCATTAGTACATCGATAACATATCATTAATATTAGATATTCTTATTCATTGAATTTATGGTTTCATTGGAAAGTTGATCAACAACAAATTCCTTTTTAGTTCATAAAGAACATTTAAAATGGAGCAGTTTTCGTTTCTTTAGGTAGTGTGCATGTAAGACTGGAACAGTTTTTGTGTCAATAGGTACTGTGTACGTATAACTTATTTACCTCTATGTCTCCTATGTTGTTTTTAGAGCAGGAAGATGATGTTGCCATCGCTTTCATGGCATCCAAGATAGAACGGTATCCTGTAAAACATTGACACCACATACAAAACTCTTCACCCACTTTAAAAAAGCACCTATTTTTAATTTTAATTTGAGACATAATACATTTGACTGGGTAAAGTTCGATCACAGATATATTTGTGTAATCAAAGTGATTGATTCTGAGCTGAAATCTTTGTGCACAGGCTCATGTGCTGTCAGTACAAACGGTGCTTACATTGGTTGTGCAATTACTCCCTCCCCGCCCCTCCCCATACTGAATAATTAAAAAGTTGTTTCTTTTTGCAAAGTCTCTTACAGAGTATAGTTTCTAATATATTGGCTAAATGTACATTCTTGGACTTACATTGGCACGTATTTGCTATGGAAATTTTGGGCAAATTTTAAGGAACACACTATGCGAGAAAAGCAAAGAAAAGCAAAATAAGTGTAGATGACCAATACTTGTATGAATGTTAAGATTCTGTAACGCAATACAAGGAAAAATAAAAATCAAAACAAAAAAGACGGTCAGTCAGATTTGATGCTTTTCTTTCTTCTGAAAATCATTGAAATTTACTGGAGCCTTCAGAATGGAATACAATACAATGTAGTCTAATATGATTTTCTAGGTAAGTAAATGTCTGCAGGATCTGACTCTCCACCATACTAGTCAAATCGATGCGAGGTTGAGAAATAAATTTACAACCGACAATTTAAAGAAAGTCAGTGAAGAATGAAATATAGGTCACTTTGACCCATTTTGTGACGAAAGTTTCATTCTCATTAAGATGCAATCCCTCGCAAAGTTTTACGATTCTAACCACTCCATGATATATATTGTCGTCATTGGCAACATAGGAGAATGGTTTAGAACCAGAGTCGGAGTCAGAAAAGGGTGCTTTCTTTCACCCAGTCTCTTCAACATCTACCTGGAAAGGATCAAGACCGATGCCTTGGAAGACCACGAGGGCAGTGTCAGTGTTGGAGGAAAAACAGCCATCAACCTGCACTTCGTTGATGATATCGACAGCTTAACAGCAGATAAAAATAAACTGGAAACCTTAGTGAACCGTTTCAACGAAGCATCACTAATGTATGCGATGGATATTAGCGCTGAAAAGACCGAGCTAATGACAAACAACTTGACTGGCATCCAAAAGGAAATAAGAGTGAATGGACAGAAGCTGGGCACAGTGACAAACTTCAAGTATCTAGATGTTATAACCTTTGATGAAGGTTCAAAACCTGAGGTTCTTTCCACAATTTAACAGACAAAAGCTGTTCTGGTTAGGCTGAAGCCTATTTGGAAGGACAGCAACATTACGCGTGGGTTCAAGATCATGTCCATAGTCCTGTATGCATCTGAGACACGGACCATGCTTTAGTCCATGCTTTAGAGATGAGATGTTATCTAATGATCCTGAAAATCTCATTCTTAGGCCACATCTCTAATGAGGAGGTGCGAATTAGAATCCAAGGCGCAGTTGGATCATATGAAGATCTGCTCACCGCCGTAAAGAAAAGCAAACTAAGATGGTATGGTCGTCTCCTGCTCCTCTGGCCTGTCAAAGGCAATCATACAGGGCATAGTAAGAGGAAAGAGAAAACAAAGCAGACATAAGAAGAGATGAGAAGAAACATCAAAAAGTGGACAGGCATTGACTTAGCAAAGTCCCAGAGAGCAGTAGAGAATAAGGCAAAATGGAAAGAGATTGTCGCAAAGTCATTAGTGGCGCCCCTATGACCAGCAGGTTCGGGAGAAATGAAAAGAAACCATAAATGTAACCAGAGTCAGAGAAGCGTGTAGTGTAGGTCACATTTTTCACATTTTCGATGAGGGTTTAGTACTAATCAAGGTACATCCTTTCATCAAGTTTCGTGATTCCAGGTATACCAGTATTTATATAGTGTGCAATAAATCCGCGATAAGCGCAAATACTTAATCAGGAATATACAACTATTATACATATATGCGCAAAGTTAGAAAATTCAACACCCTCTCCATGTAGCAAGTGTTATGAAACTCACTCTATACTGTGCCCTATAACCTAGGAAGAAGGAATAGTTGATAGTCAGTGACGATATACATATATATAAGCTTTTATCGGTGCGGACATCGACGCTGATGCCAACAAAAAAAACGATGAGGACGATGTCGAGGCCAGGGTTAGTACAATAGCTTACCTCTCTTTGTAGAGGTGAACTAGGCGCAATATAGCTTTTGCGCCAGCAGTTTGCAGATTTCATACCCCTGGTCTCAACATCTCAGTTTATCATTGATATTGCTTTGTTCAATCTTATTTGTTCTGAGAAAGGTAATCATTAGTTATTAATTCATACCAAACTGGAAGAGTTCCATTAGCTTTTTAACAGACTGAAATTTTACATAATGTTTTAGTCAGTGCTATAACGTTGCTTTTGAAAATTAGCATTTCCATTGACGTTAACCAGTGTGTGGTTTTGTATCGTCAAAACAGACAGGTGTAATACATGTTTTATTTTAAACTCCTGCAGCTAATATGCAGATCATATAAGACCTTATAATTTGAATCATTCTAGCAACTCCCACATTCATTAATCCGTTGCTGTATTGTACAAAGAAGTAAGGACAGCAAGCAGGTTCATCTTTGTTTGCCATCTGATTCTGTTTGTCATCTGAAAGTGCAGTGATTTCTGATTTGTAACAGCATCTGCTCCAGTGTTGTCCTTAAGTTTATAATCAGCCAACTCAGCAACAGATATATAGTACACAAAAACCCTGTGATATACAATTATACATTCTTCTGGCCCTTTGACAATCGAATATTTGTTTTCTCCTTTTAATGTATATTAAATCATGCTGTAGTGGATTAGCGCTGTTGCAGATGAAATTAAATTAGAAAATTTGCTGTTTTTTATTTCAATGCATCGTCATCGGACAAAATCATTTTGCCTTCAGACAGATCTTTTCTGATTTAACTAGGTTAGGTACATGTTTCTCGTATTAAATGCCAGTAGAAATCCTAAGATGTTTCAATCTATAATTACTAGTTTGGTTAATTCTGCCAAAATATCATATTATACTTTGACCTACATCTTGTCACAGAACAATGATCGTTACATTAAGAGGTGTAATTATAAAACAGGTTGAATGGCCTGTATGTGACATAATTGAATTCCAGTATTGTAAACCATTATTTTAATCAGTGCATTTCCTATACTAACTAATTTAAGGGGTGTTAACCAATTTGGCTAATATGAGCTAACAAACTTATTATATTAAATTAAATTGCAGGACATGAGTAATGTTCTGAAATAGTTTGATCTTTCTTTTAAGTTGAAGCCCATTGCTGTATGATAATACCGTGGCCTTTGCTAACTCAATATTTACATTAAAAATTGACTTTTCTTCTGCAAATGTATTGAGTCTTTTCTACAATCAAATGTAATTCACCGTTGAGTTCTCTCTTAACTCTTCGTATTTTCTCCAAGGAAATACTAGTTTAATCTCGTATCTTGTACACAAGTTTTGCTTCTCTGACATTTTTATTTCTTTTCCTCATTTTTTCTATTAGTCTTCAAACTTGAAAAATCTTAAGACATTTTATGCTTCTTTATACATTTACAGTTAGACAATTATTATATGGTCTATTGGAAAGGCAGATACACCGAAAACGCTAGTATATAAATTATACCTGTGCACCGGCAAATAATCCCATCAAAGGCGTTCTCCACGGCTTCTTGAGTCATTTTTATTGGGTAAATTTGATTCATCAGGAATCTGCAAAAGGGCAATAGTGCTTTAATTTGTCTCTTTCCTTTTTTTGCAAATACATTTGGAAAAAGACTGTTTAACTGACTTATAATGTATCCAAAATTGATATTTGTGTCTATCAGTCTATCCTTCATAGCACTAATATCAGTCATATTGTTGATTCCAAGCATTCAAATGTTTTAGATTTCTCTCATTTAGCATTTAGTATTTTTTCACTCCATTGAGTTCAGTCTAATCAATCGGACAAGTAATTAAAAGCCTGTGTACTTAAGCGACTGCCTCAGCGTTGGATATTGAGATCATGACAAAGGTTCATAGAGGATCCTATTCCAGCATAAAGCAATGTCACAGAGAATCCTATTCCAGCATAAAGCAATGCTATAGAGAATCCTATTCAGCATAAAGCAATGCCATAGAGGATCCTATTCCAGCCTAAAGCAATGCCATAGAGAATCCTATTCAGCATAAAGCAATGCCATAGAGGATCCTATTCCAGCATAAAGCAATGCCATAGAGGATCCTATTCAGCATAAAGCAATACCATAGAGGATCCCATTCCAGCATAAAGCAATGCCATAGAGAATCCTATTCAGCATAAAGCAATGCCATAGAGGATCCCATTCCAGCATAAAGCAATGCTATAGAGGATTCTATTCAGCATAAAGCAATACCATCGAGGATCCTATTGCAGCATAAAGCAGTGATATAGAGGATCCTATTCAGCATAAAGCAATACCATAGAGAATCCTATTCCAGCATAAAGCAATGCTATAGAGGATACTATTCAGCATAAAGCAATGCCATAAAATAGGAAGACATATGTTCATGGAATTTTTTTTTATAAGTCTTAGAAATAAAATATCATGCTTACAGATTAGCCATTTTACACTTGGTTTAGAACGCATGTACATGACATAACCCTACCCATCTTTCGAGACCCTACTCTATCCAACGCCAAAACCAACACCCCACCAACCTCCGCAATACCCCCCCCCCGCCATTAACAAACGATGCTACCTATATTTAGTTTGAAAAGAAACGTGATTTTGCAGAGGAGATGTATTCACCTTTGTATTCCAAATGACCTAAATAAAGACATGAGTAAGTCACCTCTTCCAATAAGCAAGCGAATGCAAAACCGCTTTTTAATTGGCTGATATGCCAGTCGACATGGAAGCGATAATGTAATAGCAAAATAAACGGATATTTACGAATACATGTTCATGACTTGCACTACAGTAAGTTGTGGCGTGATAGTCAGGGTGGATACATACGAATACATGGTCATGACTTGCCCTGGGCTACAGTAAGTTGTGGCGTGATCGTCCGGTTAATGCATACTTACGAATACATGTTCATGACTTGCCCTGGGCTACAGTAACCACATTGGGTACCATCGAATTCTGCCAGCGCTTTCTGGATGGGATGAAGTCCTGTCTTCTGGCTACCGAGTCCTTCAATTGTCGTGATTTCCCAACCATCACAAATCAGTAGCGGGCACAAACACTTAAATCAGCATAAATATCGATTTGATTGTATTAGTAGAGGAATAATAACGAATATTTGAGCATGGCTTTGAATTTAGATACGGAAAATACATTACAACTACATCTGTAAGAATAAATTGAAGACCAATGAAACATGCTATTTAAAACATATTATATAGAAAACAAAAATTACAAAGAGGTCTGAATCTCGTGGCTCAGAGCAATGTTATTATTTATTTGTAATTCAGGTTGAACTGAACTAGCTTGACAATTTATTTTACTACATTGATTGTTTTAGACGTGTTGATTGTACAAACGCATTCAACAAGAAAAAGCTACTTTCTCAGGGAGTGTGATTACATTTGTCCGGCTAAAGACTCGTTAGATTGATAATTTACAAGTGTTTCAGTCGCTTGGAAGGCATATCCAATACATTTTTCCACCAAACTTTCTTTAATCCATCCACTACCACCATCTAGCCCACCTACCAGCCCCTCCTCCCCACTTTCCAAATCTTCCGCCAAATGTTTAACGTCGAAGCAATTAGGTGCATGGTTTTCCAGTGGATTTACCTAAAAGGAAAAACTTCTAATACAAATGACGTACCGAATTTATGGCGTAACTTTGTTCTGTTTGCGTTATTATTTCAAACAGCTTGGTTTGCACCACACATATGCCACATCCTCCTTCCCTACACATCAGCTTTGTCCCCATGGATATGTTCTGGTCTCGAAGAAAGTCAATAAGAGTGACATCCGCGCCATACTCGTTTCCGACTGGAATTAAATCGGATTTTATTGAAACTTTTTCTTCTTCTATATATATAATAATATAGTTGCATATGTTAATTCAATTAAAATCTGTGTGAGTACTTGTGTGAACATAGATGAGTTTGTGTAAACAACGCTTGAAAAATTTTGTTATAACATAACTTGTTAACAAAATTGAGGACCACGTGTCAAATGGGTTTTTGATGAACAGATTAGTTATCCTCGTTAAATGAAGATTATTATTATTATTATTATTATTATTATTATTATTATTACTACTACTACTACTACTATTACTACTACTGCTACTACTACTACTACTACTACTACTATTATTATCATTATTATTATTATTATTATTATTATTAAATCATAACCTAGGTTCAGATATTTAGCAATGAAACTGTACACCACTATGGCCATTATAAATTGCATTTATTTTTCGTAAGTTATATGACTGCAGAAATTCAGCACACACAAAAATTCAGACAGTGATCTTGTTAATTAAGAGACTGATGCAATACAGTTTAAATACTACCATCCATGTCCATATGTTATTATGTCTGGCTTGTATGTCGCAAGTTTGACATGTTGTCCTCAATTGTTTTAACAAGTTATGTTATAACAAAGTATCCATGTCCATATATTATTATGTCTGGCTTGTATGTCGCAAGATCTAGGGGAAAAATAATGGGGACAGATAGCTGTTAACTCGTGTCATTATAGATCAAAATCCTATGGAAAAGAACACAACTCAATATGGAAGAAGTCTCGTTGCTAAAACCTCTACAAGTAGATAGAATTGGAATATGAACCCGATATTCATAGCCATAAAATAACCGTCATAGAAATAAAAGTTCCCTCAGTATCTTCGTTGATTTCACATTACTCTTTGCTTAATTCGTTAGCACCATATAAAAGGAGAACACTTTTTTTTAAAATGTTAAATTGCACAGACTCCGCATAAAACATATGGCCACGTGACTAGTAAATAAATTTAGCTAATAAATTTTGATCCCGGATGGGTAAACTGGTTACAGCATTAGACCAACAATATCTACAACAAGATGAAGAACGATAGTATTCTTATCGACCTGAATGAAAGTAGTTAATGCAAACCACAAATAAATTGAAAAGAAAAAAAAAAAACAAGTAAAAACACAAGAACATTTTAATGTACACTGTAATGTACCTGTGTAAGGTCTGCCGTTGATGGTCAAAGTTATCGTAGACTTGTAGGGAGGAACTGTGCGAAACTTGAAGAAATGCCCGCAATTTGAACAATGGCCGCCATACACCCCATCTTGCAGAGTTTGTGATGTTGGCAGGTGCCTATATAGATTCATTTTAAGTTGTGTTGTTATTACATTGATTCACTAAACGTAACAGGTGTCCAGTTTGTGGATTTGCAAAAGAAAACAAAACGACATTTCATCATCACATTTTGTGAGCAATAAATTGGATGAAAACAAATATGCCACCTGTTTGTGGTGGGTGGGTGGGTAAGAATGCCTCTTTATGTGCTAAGAATGCATTAGAAACTCCAAGGATTCAAACAAAAACGTACGTTATATCTGCATAACACACACACACACACACACACACACACACACACACACACACACACACACACACACAGAGGTTACATGATCAAAGACAAAATAGTAACGGTTTTGGTAAATATTTATAGGATAACTATATTTTTTAAAATCTGTAGTGTCCATTTTAATAGAATAATGTAGGAAGTCGAAAAGTGTGAAACAAGAAATGCAGTACGCTGTCTAGTTTTTTTTTAGAAGAACACGTGACACTAATTTACGTTGAATAGATTACCGAATATTATATTCATCTAAAAAAGCTAAATTATTAAGAAAACATTTGTCCTCACATGCACCATTAATAACAAAATACCTGTGAAAATCCATGCACAAAATTAATTCATAAAATTACTGTTAATTATCACCAACACAATTATTAAAACAAACACCGTTACATCGAAAATGAATTCATATATTGAACGGTAGCAGCTACCTGCGTGTTTGTTCCTTTGTCTCCTTTTAAGTACATGTGTACATGTTGCTTCGTTCCAAAATGACCAATATAAATATCCTAAAATTTCCTAGCAGAATCTATATTAAAGTTCCTAGTCTTTCGTTGTTGAAACGGGTCTATTGTTACGTGTAGGCTCGTACAAAAGTAACAAACGAAAAGAGTGAAGCCAACAAGCTTTGTAAATTTAACAAAAATGATTTATTTCCCTAGAAAACAATGTAAAAATAGGAAATAGGACCTACGGTTTGTGAATATAATCCAAAAATTAATCCTAAAATTTGAAAAATATAAGTCCTATCACTAAACAGTTCGAATTGAATCCAGGTTCGAATCTCGACGAAATTCCAGTATGGAAGCGATGACGTCAGATGATGTCGTTGTACTGATGGCAACAGATCCCCGATTGAATCACAGTTTACAATGTTTCCATTTAGAATTCCAGAATAAATTTCCACTGAATGTCTTTCTCCTAGAACTTTTATAAATATGAAGCACTTGTGTAGTTTTCTAGAGAATAAATTATTAAATTCCAAAATATAGATGAACTTCAAAACAATCTGACATCAACAATTGAAACACCTTGTACCCTCAAGGTGTAAAGATACGACTCACTAGATCTAGTAGAAAAATGGCTGTTTTAAGCCTCGATTTTAGATCACATGGTGGCTCACGTGACGGCTACGTGATTTACTAATTTGAACAGAGCAATAAAAAAGCCAATTATCACGAAGCTAGAATAGCCCTTTCTAAGAATCAAATTCTCACGCTGGAACTATAAAACAAAAAAGGCTGTTTACAATTTAGCTAACACGTGGACCGAAAATGACCTTGGTAATAGCCAATTATTATCACTCGATGTTTACAAAATGTATGAACCAAAGTGAGCTAAAAATAGTGCTTAAGTCATAATTTGCGTTCTAATCAGACTGAATTATTTTTTTTTCAAAAATATCAAAATCCCGTGAAAATAATCATTACAATAAAATATAATGAAACAAAAATAAAATAAAAAGAATTTAAAACTAACACACAAGCAATTTAACTACATATTCGTAACACTCCCCCCTACAAAGAAAAAGAAAGACTTATATAATAAAGCTTTCTTTTTATCATATGTAAATTATACATGAGGTAATACAAAATTACTTCAGAAAATTCTTATGAATTATATAAATTGTACATGAAATAATAGTTCTATACACGGGAAAGTACATCTGCAATCAAATTGTCTTTTCCTTTGATGTGCTTGATATCAAGATTATATTCTTGCAAAAACAAACTCCACCTTAATAATCTTTGATTTTTATTTTTCATCTTGTCGATGAAAGTAAGGGGGTTGTGATCACTAAACACAACAGCCCGGAGAAGGAGCTGAGCTAATGTAAACTTCAAAATGTTGTAATGCCAATATTAAAGCCAAACATTCCTTCTCGATTGTTGAGTAATTTCTTTGGTGCTTATTTAATTTCTTAGAGCAATAGCACACTGGGTGATAAACACCATTTCTATCTTCTTGAATCAATACTACTCCAACCCCAACATCACTTTCATCAACAGATAATTTAAAAGATTGACTGAAATTTGGAGCTGTGAGAACCGGCGCACTTTTGAGTATGGCTATTAACCTATCAAAAACCTCCTGACATTTTCCAGTCCAAAGAAACTTGTTTTTCTTACTTAACAAGTTTGTCAGGGGTTCAGCAATATTAGACAAATTGGAACAAAACTTTCGATAGTATCCGGCCATACCCAAAAATCGCATCAGTTGCTTTTTACTGACAGGCACAGGGAAATCAGAGATAGCCTTGACCTTAGCGTCTATAGGTTTAACTTGACCATGTCCCACAATATGTCCTAGAAAAGTTACACAAGCACGGCAAAACTCATTTTTAGATAAATTGATTGTCAAATTTGCATCTGTGAGTCTGTCGAAGAATCTCCGAATCGTTGCTAGATGTCCTTTCCAGGTATTGTTGTAGATGATGACATCATCGATGTAAGCATCACAATTATCTAGACCAGAGGTAATCATATTCATCAAACGTTGAAAGGTACTTGGGGAACCCTTTATCCCGAGCGGCATTACTTTATATTGATAGAGCCTATCTGGAGTCACAAATGCCGAAATTTCTTTTGCCATTTCTGTTAGTGGAATTTGCCAAAACCCTTTCAGAAGATCAAATTTGGTGACGTATGTGGCATTTCCAATTTTATCAATACAGTCATCGATTCTTGGTAATGGAAATGAATCTGTTTTTGTCACACTGTTCACCTTCCTATAATCAGTGAATATACGGAGAGTTTTATCTGGTTTCGGAACAAGTATACATGGTGAACTCCAATCACTTTTACTGGGCTGTATGAAATCATTCTCCAGCAAATACTGAATATCTTTTTTCAAGTATTCCTGTTTGAGAGGGTTCATCCTGTATGGGTGTTGTTTCACAGGTTTGGAATCTACAATTTCAACGTCATGAAAATTTTGTTTGTCCTCGTAGGAATACCTGGAAACAAGTGCTCATATCCGAATAATAACTCTTTAAGTTCCTTCCTTTCTTGTTGTTGCAAATGTGAAAGTTTCTGGTCCAGATTTTTCATAATTTCCGAATTCCGAAGATTTGTTCTCCAAGATCAACAGTGTCCGATTGAATTTCTTCTCTTAAATCCTCAGTTTGTGGGACAGGTACAACTAAATTAATTGCATGATTTACTTGGTTATCTCTTTCAATATACTAGTACTCCATTAATTTATTTAGATTAGAGTACAATTATTATAATTTAACTCATTCATTTTCTTCTTTATGTGTAAGGGCAGTACAATCTAATTTGAAGAAAATTTTGAAGAATGAGCAAGAGAGAATGAACTCTATTACAAGACTCAAAACTTCTCTCAAGTAAAGTTCTGTGAAACCATAATTTCACTTTTGACTTGAATTGCTGAGTGCCAAATTCAAGCATAACAAGCTGGAAAATTCCAGACAGAAAATTTAACCTTTGACCTGATTGAACAGGTTTAGGAAGGCCAAATTGAGTGAAAAGCTTGGTCAAAGCTTTTACTATGGTATTTGTTTTAATATTCCTCAAAGGAATTGCCTCTGGGAATCTTGTTGACGCACACGTAATGGTCAACAAATATTGGTTACCTGACTTGGTCTTAGGTAAGGGACCAACACAGTCTACCATAATTCTGCCAAATGGTTCGTCAAATGCAGGAATAGGTTGCAGATGAGCCTTAGGTTTCTTCTGATTGGGTTTTCCTACCATTTGACAAGTATGACAAGATCTACAAAATTTACAAACATCACTTTTGATTTTTTGGCCAATAAAAGTGAGTCAAGATCTTGTGATAAGTTTTATTTATCCCTAAATGACCAGCCAGAGGAGTTTCATGGGCCAAACTAAGTATTTCCTGTCTGTAAGATTTTGGAACTACAATCTGATAGTTCACTGACCACTCGTCACTAGCAGGTACCTCGGGAGGTCTCCATTTTCTCATAAGAATTCTATTTTTAATGAAATAACAGACAGGTACTTCAGTGACTTCAGCTTCACTAATGGCCCTCTGAAACAAACAGGAGATCTCAGGATCCTTTTCCTGTTCGACGACAAGTGATTGTCGTTTGTCACCCTGATTAGATAAAAGAGAATGAGTAGTTAAAAGAGGATCACTGTGATCAATACCTTTTGATTGATCCAAACAAGGAGTGAAAGTGACCTCATCAAAAGCGTGACCAATACATATATCAGCTAAAGGAATATTTTCCTGATCAAAATCATTATCAAGAGCTTTCTTTGCCATAGCTGTAGTAACTGCACAAGCTAAGTATAAATCAGGGTATTCTTTTTCCATAGGATCAACTTTCTGATCCAAAGAAGGCTTGTCAGTTACAAGTGGATTAACCACAACCTTGTCTCCAGCTAGGTCGTTGCCTAGCAACAAATGAATGCCCTCAACGGGTAAAGTAGACACTATACAGACTGTCACAGGTCCTGAAACAAAGTCTGATGACAAATATACACAATGGAGAGGAACATTAACAAAGCCGCACTCTACTCCCTGAATGAGAACACTCTCATTAGAAGAAGACTTCTCAGAAAAAGGCAAAGTACCTGATAATTAAAGACTCTGAGAAGCTTCTGTATCCCTTAAAATTTTAATAGGGATAGGATTGTCTAAATCACCCAAGAGTGATACAGAACCCTTCAACATGAATGGTTCATAATTCTCCATAATAAAATCAGACTGGGGTTTATTAGACCCAACAAATGTATTGCTTTCAATACATGACCGTGAACTTGACCTCTTAGAAATAAGAGCATTTGGGATAGGTCTATCTTGATTCTGATGCCTGTATTTCAATTTGAAGCAACCAGAAATGACGTGTCCTTTTTTCTTGTAATAGGTACACGTAGGAATAGACAAGGATTTTGAATTAAGTTTATCAGAAGTTTGATTTTTAGAAGTTGTGCCAGACTGAGTTTTAGAAGGAGTCGTATTAGGCTGAAATACCTTTCTACTAGTAGACTGCTGAGTGAATGATTTGCTTACAACAGGTACTTTATGAGTTATGGAGTACTCATCAGCAGCAAGAGCAGCATTTTCCAAGGTTTCGATCTTATGCTCTTCAAGATGATTCTTAATGTTATTAGGAACACAGTTCTTGAACTCTTCAAGTAATGCAAGTTGTTCGCGACTTTCATAATCATGTTCAAGTTTCTTGGCTAAGCACCATCTCTTAAATAACTGCTCTTTTTCTCTTGCAAATTCAACATGAGTTTGTCCAGCTTCTTTTTTATAGTTTCTGAACTTTTGCCGATAAGCCTCAGGGACTAACGCATAACCCCTTAAGATGCACTCCTTAACCAAATCATAGTCAGCACTCTGCTCTAGTGACAGTGAAATGTAAATATTACGAGCTCTACCAGTAAGTACACATTGTAATAATAGAGTCCAGCACTCCCTTGGCCACCTCAGTTCTCAGGAACTTTTTCAAAATAAGGAAAATATCTATCTACTTCTTTTTCTCTGAAAGGGGGCACTAGCTTGATATTTTTATAAATATCAAAAGTAGGGGAGTGTTTTCCTTTTGCCAGCTCTAATTCTTTTAACCGAATGTGAAATTCCTTTTCATCCTTTTCTCTTTGCAATTGTATATCTAGTTTTTCTTTCTCAAATTGTATTTGTCTTTCTTTCTCTCTTTCCTCAAATTGCCTTTGCATTTCTTCCCTTCTTTCTTTAAATTGTACCTGCATTACTTCCATTTCTTTTTCCCTTTGTATATTTCTCTCTTTCATGTCTCTCACTCTCTCCTCTTTTTCAAATTATAATTGTTTATCTTTCTCCCTCTCCAGTCTCTCTCTCTCTCCCCTCTTTTTCAAATTGCAATTGCAATTGCTTCTCTTCTAATTGCCTCGATTTTAGATCAGATGGTGGCTCACGTGACGGCTACGTGATTTACTAATTTGAACAGCGCAGTAAAAAAAATGCCAATTATCACGTGGCTAGAACAGCCCTTTCTAAGAATCAAATTCTCACGCTGGAAATATATCAAAAAGAAAGGCTGTTTACAATTTAGCTAACACGTGGGCCGAAAATGACCTTGGTAATAGCGAATCATTATCACTCGATGTTTACAAAATATATGAACCAAAGTAAGCTAAAAATAGTCCTTAAGTCATACTTTGCGTTCTAATCAGACAGAATTATTTTTTTTTTCAAAAATATCAAAATCCCGTGAAAATAATCATTACAATAAAATATAATGAAACAAAAATAAAATAAAAAGAATTTAAAACTAACACACAAGCAATTTAATTACATATTCGTAACACTGTTTTCTTCATCTTGTCATGAATACCTGATGTTTGAAACATGAATACGTCGTTTGGAAGCAGGTCAGTAAGTGTGAAAGACTGACCTATTAAGAGTCCATATTTCGTGCCAGAATGACAGACGCATTATGACATATGTTGAGAATAAGTAAAAGTGGAACATGACAATTTTAGTGACCCATAAGTCATTCAAGGAACAGAGTACGTGCATCTTCCTGTTTATCTCGACTCTTGGACAATGATTACTCGTAGGGTTACGTTGGATAATTCTTGCAACCCGTTTACTTTATATAACTTGCTCTTAAACTTATTTAATGATACGTAAGTACTCTCTTTCATCATATTGTTTAAAGATACGTAGGCAGTCCATTTCATCATATTATTTAAAAATACGTAAGCAGTCCCTTAAATTATGTTATTTAAAGTTACGTATGCAGTCCCTTTAATCATATTATTTAAAGATACGTAAGCAGTTTCTTTAATTATGCTATTCACAGATACGTAAGCAGTCCCTTGAATTATGTTATTTAAAGATACGTAAGCAGTCCCTTCAATTATGTTATTTAAAGATAAGTAAGCAGTCCCTTAGTCATATCAAATGGGTTAATAAAAGCACACATTGATTTCACGCAAGATGTTCGCTCCAGAAATAATGCTCCGGTGATATAATGAATGACTCCCCCCCCCTCTCTCTCTCTCTCTCTCTCTCTCTCTCTCTCTCTCTCTCTCTCTGTATGGATGAGTTCCTTTGTGTGCGTATGTGCTTGAGAAGATATAGGGTTAAAACGACTGAATGGGATTAAATCCAGGCTACCTGGAATACAAAGTTGGTTCACTATAAGTATACTACAATCACCCATACACAGTCTGAGAAGGGTGGAAAATTTATATATTACAATCACCCATACACAGTATGAGAAGGGTGGAAATTTATATACTACAATCACCCATACACAGTATGAGAAGGGTGGAATCCCCCATACACAGTATGAGAAGGGTGGAAAATCACCCATACACAGTATGAGAAGGGTGGAAAATTTATATACCACAATCACCCTTACACAATATGAGAAGGGTGGAATCACCCATACACAGTATGAGAAGGGTGGAAAATCACCCATACACAGTACGAAAAGGTGGAAAATTTATATACTACAATCACCTATGAGAAGGGTGGAAAATTTATCTCCACTATATACAACATTCAACTTCATTTCCTATGTATGCATTCAAGGCAAACAAAGCTAAGCTGATGTCAATAAATTAGGAGGTTGTGTCAACGTGAGACTATACATACGAGTTGTGTGTGTGTGTTTTTGTGTGTTTTTGTGTGTGTGTGTGTGTGTGTGTGTGTGTGCAAGCAATTCAGCTCCACGTCATATACTTACTTTGTATCACAAACTGGACATCTAATAAAAACATCCATTTTGTCCTGAGACATTTCTCAACTGAGACACCTATTGTTCATTCGTATATGATCTTGTGTATGGACCTGTATCGAACATGCAAGTAGGTATAATGGGCCAGGAGCTATGGCATGTCATGTCATGAATCACAAGGTACATTTATATGTTACCCTGGTTATGTGACACAGTTTTGTACTGTATCTGGTCAAAATCTAGATGCCTGATACCGCTTAAAGTTTCGTCAGGTCATTAAAGTGTATAGGTCATTAAAGAGTATATTCTGGTACATTAACAACTGGACTGTTTACATTTTATAACTTACCGAAATCCAACATTATCGATAAAACTACCTTTTGAAAGCGGAAACAATATCCAACATCTTGGGTAGAAATAGACGTGGACGTCAAAATGAATTTTTCCGGGTGAGGGAGGAACCATAATGGGGTGAGGGGTTGAGCCAACATATTAGGGATATATTTGTGTAATTGAAATACTAACAATTTAACGAATGGATGGAATCATCTACCCTCCCTTGCCCCTACCCCTTTTGACGCTGATGGGAGTAGATACATTACAGTGAGAACGTTAATGACTTGTTTTGGGAGACCGTTTTGTAAATCAACGTTTCGTCAACTATGCTCATCAATTTTAGTATTATTTTCGTCACCACTACCCACTACCACAACCACTATCATCAGGTCCATCATCAACATCGACTACTACTACTACTATTGCTGCAGCTACGATTGCGACTACAACCACTGATGCTGCCACTACTATTACAACCACTGATGTTGCCACTACTACTATAACTACTGATGCTGCTACAAAATTATCACCGTGAATGCATTAATTCAACAAATGCTGCTACTATTGCGATATTGGTGTTACTACTGCTCTTTGATACTTCGACTTCCCCTATTGCTGCTACTATTATGATCCCCGTCCGTCTGGCGTATACAATAAACTATTTTAACAATCATCCAATATATTTCTCTTTCCTTCACAACAGTTTTAGGATGAATGATTGCATTCAGCCATTTTTTTTGGTGCATGAAATACCTTTCACCTAGAGCTTCCGACCTCGGACATATAATTTTTTTTATGGAAGGAAATTGCTTGATTATCATCCTCATCACAATAGTTAGCTATTTGTAATTACTGCATCTAAATCACGGCTTGTGATCTAGCAAGTAAATGTTGGACTGTAAGGCAAGTATGCAATAATTTATTATTTAGTTGATTCATGGAAATTTGTGACAATACAGTAACGGACTTCAGACTGATATGTAAATCTATATTTTCTGTAACCTTTGGTACATGACTGTATCTATATTATGTGTAACTTTTGTTCATGACAATAAATTGTAGTCATCAAGGTATAGCAAAGTTAATTTTTTGGGTGTCGATTCTATTTTAACGATATTGATCTACAAACAGGTGTTTATAATCCCTTGTCAGGTACACACTGAACTTTATTTTAAACAAGGTTAAGTATTCAATACAGTTATACATAACATAGTCATTATGAAAAGCCAACAAATAATACGAATTAAATAATATACATAACAGTATCATAAACTGGACATCTAATAAAGCGTCTCTTCTATTCTGAGACATTCCTACCACTCCGGTGGCCTATGTTGTTAGAGCGTCCGCTTCGATGCGGCAGGTCGCGGGTTCGAAGCCCGGCCGAGTTATACTAAATACTTATAAATATAGTTCTAGCAGCTGCCTCGCTTGGCCCTCAACATTAAGAGGTTAGTGTTAGGCCTGGTTGGTCTAGTGTCAGAATAATGAGACTGGGTGAGACATGATGCTACATGTATGCTGATATCAATCGCTATAAACTGCCACAATGAAGACATCGTAGTGATATGAATACATTCTTAAATACGTTAATAAATCCAAAATATCCTGAGACATTTGTCAACTGATAACACCTGTGTTCATTGATATATTATCTCGTTTACGGACATTTATCAAATATGCAAATGGATTTTGGCCAGGAGCTGTGGCATGTCATGTGATGAATCATTAAGTACGTTTATCTGTTACCCTGGTTATGAGACACGGTATTGCACTGCATCTGGTCAAAATCTAGATGCTTGGTATCGCCTCCAGTATCGTCAGGTCATTAAGTGTATATTCTGGTACATTAACAACTAGACTGTTTACATTTCTAACTTACCAAAACCCAATATTATCGATAAAAACTACTACCTTATGAAACTGGAAACGATTTCCAACATCCTAAGTGTGTGTGTGTGTGTGTGTGTGTGTGTGTGTGTGTGTGTGTGTGGAAGCCACATTAGGGAGGGGCAAGACCAAAACGTAAGGCATACAATTAAATATTACAGAATTTAGCAAATGGGAAGGGGGCAGAATTATTTACCCCCACCCACTTGCTCCTACCCCTTGGACCGCCCATGGGAGTAACTATAGTAAGACAGTTAGCGACCAATTGAGAGACGGTTTTGTAAATGAACGTTTCGTCAGCGATGCTCATCAGTTTTAGTATTGTTTTCGTCACTAGTACCAACTACCACAACCGCCACTACGACCACCACTCCACCACCACCATCATCATCATCATGAACATTTTCAACAACAACTACCACTACTGTTACTGCAGCTACTATTACAAGTACAATCACTGCTGCTGCCACTAATACTACTAATGCTGCTAAAATACTACTGCTGTGAGTGCCACATACTGCTAATAGTTATACTTTCACTACAACTTTTGCAGCTACTGTTAATATCCCTGTCTTTCTGACCATTACAATAAACAATTTTAAGAATCATCTATGATTTCGATGATGTATGAAATTATTGACAAAAAACAAGGGTAGTTTAGATGTCAGATATTTGCGTATACTGCGCCTTATCATTGTCCTGCAACTCTGTTTAACAATCCAGTTATCTTGTAATTTGTAAAAGTACTGAAAGAAATGAAAATTTACTACACTCAAGACAACCATTTCACAAGAAAGGCGCTAAATAAATTTGATGACTAACCTCTGATATTTGACAGTGATGACACTGTGAATAGATACAGAGCTCAATGTAATACAACATCTTAGTAGAATTAACTTAATTTGGCCACGTGGATTATAATAGCTGGTTGTGTGATTCTCTTCTGTCATTTAACAAATCCAAATGGTCCTGATTCAGTGAAATTAGTATACATGTCTCACTTTCACTTTCAAATACGAACCTTATTTTCTGAGTTTAACATACTTGGCGAACATTATTTTGATGGAATGAAGAGTAACAGAGATCTGAAACAATTTAGCAAGATCTATAATAGTTTATAGATTCCACAAAATCATGACTGTTGTACATCAGAAGAATAAGTAAGTACTTGCATGATAATTGAATGATATGGGTGGAACAGTTTTGACCTGATCATATATCTGATAAAGTAATACAGACAGTATTCTGAACAAAGAATGCCAATTAAGGTGGAGAACGAAATTATGAACATTAGCAGTAAATGACGTTATTGCAAGAGAAGATAAGGAAGGCGAAACAGGCTGGACTTATTTCTTTCTACTAGATAACGACAGATGAAAGGAATAAGAAACAGTTGGCCTGGACCAAAGTATCATGCATTATGTAATCTATATTCTATGTGCTCACATTTAAGACAATACATATAATACACAGTGGGAGTGGGAGTGAGCAAACATATAGTGGTCAGCTATTACGTTTTACGGATGTAGGCCAAAACATGTCTAGAGGTGACCCCGCCCCCTTGCCCCGATGTGCGGCACCCATGTACACATTCTGTCTTCCCATTTTAATAAACTTTAGAAACAAACGTTATTTGAAAAGTTTTTTTCAATCGAATAAGGTTATGAATCAGTTGAAAACATCAATATAGGATTTCAATAGTGCATTTCAGATTCAGAAGTTAGACTCGGATATATTCTTGTTTGTGATGGCATATTTGTCTTGCCGAGTGATATGATGATGAATATAGATAACATATTGTTGACTATAACAAGTACTTGAAAATATCATCTAATAGCTTTCAACACTGGCCAAACACAAGCGAGAGAAAGAACATAATTTCAGCAGGTAATAAGAATCTATAAGAATATGTCCAGAGACAGCCCTTTAATCTATCAAATGGGGTGATGAGAGCGCGTGGTGATTTAATTTGTTATCTCTCTGATCTAGAACATTCAACTTCATGTCCTATTTCGGCAATCAAAGCAAGCTAAGCTGAACGTAAGACGATAACTGAAGATGATGAGGCAAAGTTAGACAATAGACACAGAAAGTGTGTGTGTGTGTGTGTGTGTGTGTGTGTGTGTGTGTGTGTGTGTGTGTGTGTGTGTGTGTGTGTGTGTGTGTGTGTGTGTGTGTGTGTTTGCAGTCGGTTAAACTCCACGTGATATACTTACTTTGAGTCACAAACTGGACATCTAATAAAAGGATCCATTTTGTCCTGAGACATTTCTCAACTGATAAAACTTAGTGTTTATTGGTATATGATCTTGTGTACCTATATCGAACGTGCAGTTGGGTGTAACATGCCATGAACTCTGGCATGTCATGTTATAATTCACCAGGTACATTTTATATATTACCCTGGTTATGAAACACTATATTGTATTGTATCTAGTCCGAAACTGGGTGTTTGTTAATGCTTCCATTTTCGTCACGTCACTACTTGCATCTGCATTAAAGTGTACAGATTTGTACATAACCACTAGACGGTTAGATTTTTCAATTTACCCAAAACCAACATTATCGTGAGAAAATTCTGCTTATGAATCCGGATTACGAGAAGACATGGCCGTCAGCATGATTTTTTCCGAAGTGGTGAGGGTGCAAGCGGTAAGGGGGAGGATCAAAGCCAAAATATAAGGGATATATTAATATACTGCACACTTTAAGAGAAGCAACCATGCGGATTGTCTCTTGCCCTTTGCCTCTTGTCCCTTGCCTCTTACCCTTAGAGTGAGACAGTTTGCAACCTGTTAGGAAACAGTTTTGTAAATCAACGTTTCGTCAGCTATTCTCATCAATTTTAGTATCGATTTTGTTACCACAGACCACTGCTACCACCAGGACCATCATCAGAGTCATTATAACCATCAACATCAACTACTACTATTACTATTGCTGCAGTTACTATTACCAGAACAACCACTGTTATTGCTACTACTACTACTACTACTACTACTACTACTACTACTACTACTACTATTACTGCTACTACTACTAGTATTACTACTACTACTGGGTGATAATATTCAGCCAATATATTTCATTACTTGAATTACCTTTCAAGCGTAACCTCCCTCTAACATATACCACATTTTCGAATGGAAAGGAATTGAGTGATTATAATCCCCAACACAGTAATTTAGCTATTTGCAACTGCTGCATCTAAATTATGGCTTGCAATGCCAAAACAGTGATGACAAGTCTGCTATTTTTTATGATTTAATTGATGCAATAAAATTTGTGACAATAAAATAATGGGCTTAAGATTGAAGACATTAACATTAACTAAGCCATGCGTAAGCATTATGACTGTTGCAGAGCTGGCAAAATTATATTTTGAAATAGGCCAAGAATATTTTTATTCCATGAACAAAATGGTAAAAAACCAGGCTGCTATTGTTAGCGGAAGCACAACGAGATAACCAGCCAAGAAAAAAAAAAAAAATACACTCAGCAGTTCCGAACAAGCTTATTACCTTAGTAGTAATGTGGGACTATGGAAATTTAACATAGGTGGGATTGTCTAAGGAAAATGAGAAATGAACATGGGACTATCTAGGGACAAGGGGACCTTGAACATGGATGGGCCTGTCTAGGGACAATCGGGAAATTATATAGGGCCTGTCTAGGGACAAGGGTGTTAGTGTGCCAAACACAACAGAGACAGAGGCAGACATATACAAATACAACTAACTAAACTTGAATTTAACTAGTGTGCGACCATACTGGCCATGTACAAGAAATTAATGTGCGCTCAGCGCACTCGTTGGTGAAGGAATCCGAGCCACATCACCCACTCTTTAATTCACTCAAACAGTGATATTTAATTAAGCAGGCAGGTCGAGGGACAAAAGTCCCATTCGACCTGTGTTGAATGCTACATGAGTGGGAATAGACCCAGCACACACTCATGCTTGTATTCCAGTGTTTCTACCGCAGGTGGATGCAACGCCAGCCGTGATTGGTCACGACTACAGTGACGTCATGACGAGTGGGAATCGATCCACGCACTCGTATGTCCGGGGTAAGAGGGAGGCAAGGAATACAAGACCGAGAATTATATATAAAGCATTACCTAGACCTGAAATTATGTTGGTGGTGTTCAAACATTTGCATAATTGTAATGATGCTATAAATAGCTATAATCAAGGATAAGACCAACGCCAAAATGGATGTGACTTAAAGTTACGCTAAAATTACGAAATTGTCCCAGAATTTAACGGAGACTAAACATATCCCTGAACATTAGGTTAAATTGGTTTAGACTAAAATGGATAAACCTAGTATATATTTATAGCCTCAACTGTGTGACGATCATGTTTAAAAACCCTAGTATCTATTTATAGCTACAACCGGTGGAAATTCCTAAGGAAAAACCAAAGTCTATATTTAGAGCCTCAAAATTTATAGTTTCAATGACGTCACTTTACTGGACACATGGAGAAAAATTTCATCAGTATGCAAGTGGCTGACCTGAATACGCGCTACTGTAGGTAGGTAGGTGAAAAGAATTTGATAGGGACAAAGGGAATTTTATAGGAACAAGCAAACACCAGTACACACACACCCACCAAACGTTACGTGTTAGCTTAGAATGTAAACGAAGATGAAATTTCACAAAATAGACTATCCCTTACACCACAAAAATACTATCCGTTACACCAACTATACCATCTACTATATATCATATTCACTATCCAAACCCCCTGTGTTAGCTTAGACTGTAAGAGAATGAGATAAAATCCACAAAATATACTTTTTTACACCACCAAATATACTGTATGGAAAACGCTAGTATCTATTCATAGTTACAACTTTTAGGAAAGTCTATAGATAAACCCTAGTATCTATTTTTAGTCACAACCTGTAGGAAATTCCTATGGAAAAACCAACTATCTATTTATAGTCTCATATTGTAGGAAAGTCCAATAGACAGACCTAGTATCTATTTATAGCACAACTTGTGGAAATTCCTATGGAAAAACCCAAGTCTATTTTAAGCCTCAAACATAAACAATATGTATAGGGACTCCGTTGCGTCTAAAATTTAGTCATTTGCAAGTATGCAATCAAGATGAAACGAGCGCACGATTTCATTGAGAAAGAAGATGAAGAAAGTAAGAGGCAGAGACGTGAGATATAGCCACGAACACGAGAGGAAGTTTTGGCTCAAATCCATGCCGGCGATTTTGAAGACGACATGAGTGAGACTGCATCCACACCTTCTACGACTGAGACCAGACCGAGAGAGTCTACACCAAGTCAAAGTCTACCAGCAACACCTAAAACCTACTGCCACATTCGAGAGACGGATAAGAGCTCCTTTAGAAAATTAGAACCAAGGCCTACACGTACACAGTGAAATTAAAAGATTTCAAGTTAGACGTACCGCTGGAGAAAACAGAGAGGTTCATCACCTATTTGTGGGATTCTTTGTTAACCACACTGAAACGGCATTGTCAAGCCAAAGAAGACGACCGCTTGACAGTTACCATTTATCACGACAGTCACCCATTTGGATCGAGTTTAGCAGGCCAGCAGAAATGACACCTTCCAAAGCCATCTACAAGATTCAACAATTACAGTAGTCCAACGACAAGTTTCACACCACCGATGGAAAAGCTACTCTGTACATGACTCACGTTTCTCTTCCCAAGCTGACCGGACAACGCAAAAACGTGTTATTGGTGGACAGCCTTTGCAGCACTCAACACAGTATCATTCGAATTAACAACACACAAGACAAGATTTGTTTAACTCGTGAATGGAAAAGAACCTGGGAGAACATTCGGAAATCGGACCGAGTCAAACAACGAAGAGAAACAGAACTTCTGTTATAGCAAGCTGGGCTATCCAAAGATACTGCCTGTGGCATTCCTGAAATGCAAATACTGCAAGAAGTCTTGGCTCCACGCTACACGTTGAAAGTACACCCTCACGATGTGCATGGAAAATACATTCACGTCACGATGAACATTTCGATGCCATTACCAGTATCTCCAGATTCCTGGGATAAGTTATTATTGTGAGACATGTGACTATGGGTATAACAATTGAGAGCAACACAAGCATTGCGGATCGAAATGTCCAGGATGTTTGGTCTCTAAACCTTGTCTTGACGAAGGACGAAAACAGGTGCATTGCCCAGTTTGTCAGCGAACATTTGTCAGCCCTACTTGTTACCAACAACATCTGAAGACACAATGTTCACAGCAGAAAAGTGCTTGTCAACTCCTGAGATTGTGTCCTACTTGTGGACAAGTCAAACGTACCAAAAATGCCAAGGCAAACATTTGTCCAGGAAAGAAAAGATGTCACATTTGTCAGCCAATCTTGAACTTGGAACACGAATGCTACATTCAAAAATACCAGCTCCAACAGGAGGAGGAGGAAGATGACCGGCAGAAGAAAAAAGGGAATTTCATTTTCTTCGATTTCGAATGCATGCAAGAAACCGGTATTCACTTTCCTAATTTCTGCGTGGCTGATCGAGAGTGCGAGAAGTGCATCCAAGAGCTATCTTTAGTCATTGCCCTCACTGTATCAAGATTCCTGGAGGACGTGAAAAAAATCTTTCGAGGGTCTAACACGCTGACCGATTTTACTGAATGGATCTTAGACCCTATCGACGAGACTTGGCGTCAAGAGGACATCGAACGTTACGGAGATTGTCATTGCTATTCCACGGTGATGGCTCACAATTTCTCGGGATACGATGGACAATTTCTTCTCAGATACTATACGGAAAAAAGTACCGCACGTCCTTAAGTCACTTTAAAAGGAACCAAAATCATTTCCATGCAAGTGGGACAAGTGCAGTTTAAAGATTCGATGAGTTACTTGGCCGTGCCTTGAAGTCGAATACCTGAAACGTTTGGAATGCTAGAAATAGTCAAAGGCTGTTTTCCGCACTTTTTCAATACTGAACCAATCAGCACACTGTCTAGTCACATTTGCCTGAGGCTCACTACTACGACCCGACAACATGCGCAAAGAACAAGGAGAAGCTTTCTACGCTTCGTACCAAACTCACGCCTCGCAACCCTTCGTTTTTCAGGCATTTTCGGAGACTACATGGATGCCTTTTGGAAACTGAAACAAGAAGCCAGCGGCTATCCTTCCTATTGCCACACTCCCGAAGAAAAAATGAAATTCAAAGAGAAATACCTTGACCAGGAAGGCATCACTTTAGAAAACGTCGAGAAAAATGAAGGAATGCGTTCGTTTGCCAATATGATGTTGACTTACTTTTGAGGTAAAATGGCACAACGGCCGTGTTTACCCAAGATGGAGTATTTGACAGAACCTTCTAGCTACTTCCAAATGATTCACAACAAAACCAATTACATGCAACACGTGGACGTCCTTCGTGAAGACTGGATCCTGGTCAATTACTAAGAAGAACTGGACTTTGTACAGGCCGACCAATTTTGAAAATGTCATTACTGCAGCCTGCATAACAGCCCATGCTCGCTTAAAATTGTATTAAGCCTGACACCACTTAGGGGATCGTGTGCTGTATTTTAAAACTGAGAGTTGCATATACATCTATCGCCTTGGTCACCGTCACCGTTACATCTAACCAGACCATTTAGGAGCCTGGACGGACGAGCACCCGGACGACAAGATTCTAAGTTTTATTAGTGGCGGTCCTAAAAATTACGGTTACTAACACCAGGATCCACAAGGAGAAGTGCAAAGTGAAAGGATTGACTCTCAATTATCGTACCAGTCAAGTGGTGAACTTTGGCGTGTTGAAAGAAGCATTGCAATCTGGAGAGGATCAAGACTTTAAAGTGACCACCTACGAACTTCACAAGATTGTACGTTTACCCACACACCAAATCGTCAGTCAACCCTTAGAAAACTGTATAAAATCGTGTAACAGAACCAAGTAAGGCTTCCCAACCACTTCACTTTAACCTACGGACACGCTGATATTGGTCAGCGTATGAAAAGGGAAGACGTCCAAGACCAATAGACATTCTTCTAGGGTACCATACTTTCGTCACCCATGTTGTACAGTGACTTGTTTCTATTCCACTTTGATCGTTTTGATGCGCATTTTATGGATGTACTTGACCATTTGGCTTTTATGCCTTTTTTGTATTTCATGTCCAATTGTAAAGATTGGAATAAACGTGTCCTGAAAAAAGTAAAAAAAACTCTTGTGTTGTCTCTTCTAGTTTTAAAACTGTCAACACCTTTGCTATGGCTACCTCTGCAGACTCTGCTACCCTGCTACCTCTTCCTCCACTTTCAAAGTCATCAACGAAACGTTAGATCGTGCTGGTTGGGAGGCCTTGTATCTTCGTCATCCTTTTAACATGTTAATTGCTGGGCCGAGCGGTTCAGGCAAAAATGAATTTGTCAAACGTTTGATCGGACATAAACATCATTTGATCGATCGTCCACCTCAATGCACCGCGTGGTGTTACAAAGAGTGGCAATTGGCGAACACTCTCCTGCGAGAATGTAAAGGAGATTCCATTGTGTTTCTGGAAGGCATTCCTGGTGAAGACGACGGGATCGTGTCTGACCCCAGTCAAACTCATCTGGTCCTCTGCGACGACATGTTAGGAGAGGACGAAGAAGAAATTAAACTGTGGTTTACACGCAAAAGACACCACCCTAATGTCAGTGTCATTTACATTACCCAAAATTTGTTTCAACAAAGTAAAGCCCATCGCACCATCAGTCTCAGTGTTCATAACGTGGTCTTGCTTAAAAGCCCTAGAGATAAATCGCAAGTGCAAGTGTTAGCCAAACAGTTAGGAATTCCTCGGCTGACTCATGCGTACGACGATGCCACTCAAACCACTCACGCCTATTTACTCGTGGATTTAAAACCACTACCCCCAATTATTTGTGATTTCGTACCCATCTCTTTTACCACTGGTGTCAAGACGGAGGACCTGTTGTGTACACGTCCCCGTCGACTTCAATTATTTCACCAGAAAGCTTTAGACGAAACAGCTCAGCCGACTCTGAAAGATTTCAAGACCCTGATGAAAAGTCCATCACCGTCACTACCCCAAGTAGCCAAGACAGACGCAGCCCTATGAATGCCTGAGGACGAAGAGGCACGAGAAGTCTTTCAAATACCGTCAGCAGCTCCCATCCCAAGTAAGATTGCAGCATCCTTGTTGACCCCTTCCCCCACACCTCAACGACAAAAACTCAGAGCTTGGGTTAAAAAGATGATGTCCACTCCTCCTTCGACAGAAGTGAAAAGGAAAAAAGGGGAAACAGAGGTGAAAAAAGAAAGCAAGTCAAAAGCCATCACATTACCACCACCACCACTACCCTCAACTTCCACTCCCGTGGCAGTCGAACACGTGAAGCCGTTTCCAAACACCAACTCGCCCCAGTCAGAGTAGCATCCGTGAAGAGTGGGTGACTTGTTGGAGAGAGAGAGAGAGAGAGAGAGAGAGAGAGAGAGAGAGAGAGAGAGAGAGAGAGAGAGATAGAGACCTAATGGAGCATTTTGTTAGCCAGAGATTACTACGATCCATCCCATCCTGCGGAATACGGAGGAGTTCACAAATCGTACCGTGCTGCCAAAACAAGACTGAAAAGTGTCCGTTTACCTCAAGTGCAACGACGGTTAGAAGAACAAGTCACATACACCTTAAACAAACCTATTCAACGAAAGTTTTGCAGAAGTCGCACCCGAGTGGAGGATATCTATCATCAATGGCAAGCCGACTTAGCCGATTTATCTCATTTGGCCACCTACAATATTGGCTACAAATATTTATTTTGTGTCATCGAGGTGTTTTCGAAATTTGCATGGGTCGTACCTTTGACTTCCAAATCGAGTACTGAGTTAGTGCGAGCCTTAATACTGGCGTTGAAACAAGTGGTCGTCACCCTCTTCGATGGCAAACCAACAATGGCACCGAAGTTCTGAACCGAGCTTTCCAAAAAGAATTAAAGAAACAAAACATTCATTTCCTCATCACCCAGAATCCCAAAACGAAAGCCAGCATTGTGTAACATTTTCAACTCACCTCAAAAGAACTCATGTGGAAATATTTTACGCATCAGCACACTCTGAAGTACATCGATGTCTTACCGCACCTTGTCAAAATTTACAACCAATCTTCCCATCGGAGCATCGGATGTGCCCCCCGAAGTGACTCCCTACAACGAAGTGAACATCTTTTGAGCGCCTGTTTGGTACCTCACAGACTGCAGCAGTCCCCAAGAAAGGTGGAGTGTTGACAACGGGAGATAAGGGTGCGCATTGGCAAAACAAACGCAATTTCGACAAAAGTTATTTACCAAAATGGACCACTGAATTGTTTCGTGTCACTGGACGAGTGCGTGGCCGTCATCCTGCCGTCTATAAATTGGAAGACATGAACGGGGAAGTGTTAAAAGGAACTTTTTACTTACCCGAGTTACAACGCGTGACCATAAAAGAAGACGAAGTGTACGACATCGAAAGCATTCTCGATTAAAGAACCCGTAAAGTGGGAAAACGTCGTGTCAAAGAAGTCAAAGTGCGTTGGAAAGGATATCCTCCCAGTTTTAATTCGTGGATGGACGCTTTGCAAGTCATCGACTATAAAAAGAAGTGACCATCATTCCGTTCAATACAGCCTCAACAACAACAGTGACCACTCTTTCACCGAGTTCTTCTCTGCAAGATCTACAAAAGCAACCCTTGCTGGTGTGGTGTGGAGAACGTGTACCTAAAAGGCAAATCGTCTTTTTCTGCCGAATATTTGTGGTGTATTGTGTCATCTGTGCTGCCATTGCCAATTTTAGTTTGCAACAAGGAGACAAACAATTGTGGACCATTTTACTCAGCAGTTTCATCGGTTACCTTCCCTAAAATACTCCAACGGTAACAACGGGAGTCTTGCCACCAACACCGGTCACCTTCCAAACAGTCACCACCACAACAACAACCCTCTTTTGGACACTCCTTTGACCTCCAGAGACCCCTCGGACAGCAGAACTCTGCAACTCTGAATTACCAATTTTACTTAACTTTACCCAGTGACAGTTCCATGGATGTGTTTCCCCACAATACTTTGTGCTTTTTCACTGCCACTTTACCTCAGGCCATCCAAATGAATCACAAAGCGCATTGGGAAGTGGCTTTGGTCGAAATGATTCATCCCACACAAATCCTAAACCTCACCGAAAATGAAACAAGGTTTTGGGTCGAAATCCGGAATATACGAGTACAAGAAAACCTGGATACCAACGATCCTGGTTTTTACCAATCCAAAACACCATCACGAACCAATTCTTCCCTGAGCCTCTATGAGATGAAAATTCATACAGTCTATTATTTCAATGGTCAACATTTGGTGGAGACTATTGCCAGTATTTTCGACACTCAGTTTGGCAAAGCCATGACCAAACTGAACAAAACTATCACGATCGAGTACCATAAAGTGGCTCATCGCTTACGGATGAAATTTACGGATGGCCAAACGTTTTCCATCACTTTAAATCCAACTTTGTTTGGCATGTTGGGCGGAGAGAAGATCACATTATCTAATAGTCAGGTTTCCCCTGACATCAGCATCTTTAGCAACAACCGATTTTTAAAGTCATTTCGCCACCCTGTAGAACTGAAGGAAGGATTGAATTTGATCTTTGTGTACTCCGATGTGGTGGAGTACAACGTGGTGGGAAACACATCAGCACTGTTACTGCGAGTCATTCCTTTCAAAGTGAATTCTGCCGTAACTGCTAACGAGGAAAGTGGAAACACCTATCACGTTCACCGCTAATTTGTACATCCTCATTATTCACCTGTCAGTAAGTCTTATTTCGACATTGTTAACATTGGTATAAAAGGAGATCTTGGACACAATATTCCATTTTCCAAAGGGAAAATCACGGTTAAACTCCATTTTCAAAAAGATTCTCTATCGACTTGTAAGTCATGTATCCTGTGTACCGAGGATTCTCTGGACAGCGACGATATGGTTTATGAGATATGCTGAAATCTGCCTTTCGTTCTGTGGCCCCTGTTTTGAAACCTGTAGTGACCCTAGGATTCCACGCCTTGAAAGATGCCGCTTTGACGCACGTAGAAGAATACCTCTAAAATGTCATCATCTACAAACAAAACCCTAAAGAAACCTTCTTGAGAGCAGGCAAACATGTCTTGATTCAAACTGGAAAAGACATTTTGGGCCGACGAAAATTTCCTATAAATGCCCTGGACTCTGCCCAGTCAGGCATTCCTGCTTCCCTGACACGACAGAATTGACAAGGCAGAAAGAGACGACGAAGACACCTATCCATAGGACTTCACACACACGTGGCCAGAAAGACAAAGAAAAGAAGAACCGTCAGAGAATTAGACGTCTTTGATTATTAAGCAACAGAGAGGAAAAATGATTGACCGAGAGTCTTGCGAATGTTCCAAGTCGGAACTGGATCTGTTTGCCATGCCACATACCATAATGACGATGCAAGAATCCCAATGGGTAGAATTTAATCCCACCTCCTCTTTGACGGACTCAGCTTCCATCTAATTTGAAATCAAAGGTCAGCCCGAAGATTACATTGATCTGAATAGCAGTTACTTGTACTTGAAAGTCAAAGTTCAAAAAACTGGCGACGATCCCGCTCGACCTGCTGATGCCAGAGTAGCTCCCATCAACAATTTCATGTATTCCTTGTTCCGCGAAGTGGATTTGTATTTGAATAACAAACTGGTCAGCAGTAGCATGGATACTTACCCTTATCGAGCGTACCTAGAAAATCACTTGACGTACGGAAAAGAAGCCAAGAACACCCATCTGGATGCTTGCGTGGTATAGAAACCTGACACAGCGGTCGCCACCAAGTTTAACAGCACCATGATTGCTGGGGACGACCACAATTTGGGATTTATCGATCGTCAAAACAAACTCAAAGAGATACGAAGTTTATAACTGATGGATCGTTTGCACGAAGCCACGGGACAGTTAGGGACTAACACCAGCCATGGCATTTCTTACGACGATTATGCAGGAGGCTACGCTTTGTGGGACTTTGACTTCACTCCAGACCAAGGCAGCTACGAGGGACATTTCCACCCTATAAAATCTGGTCAACTTCGTGTGGAACTTTAGTTTGATACACCTCTACCCGAGACGGTGAACTTCATCTTGTATGCCGAATTCGACAATACTCTAGAAGTCAACAGTTTGAGAGAAGTTATTCTAGACTATTAGAAGCTATGGAAGACACTTATCCCTCTTTGAATGGTGGAACCTCTTTGGAAATGGAATGCAATGATATCTTGGAACCCACAGATAAAAAAAAAAGACGAAGAGGATATGGTGATTTCGATGTGGCCAGAACAAGAACAACATTTAGTCTCCTGTTTTGCTAAACATCTAGAGGTAAAAATTACAGGGTTGAATAAGAATCATTGCTATGGATGTCAAAGCGATCATCCCAGTCAAATTCAACACGATAAATGCCCGATGATGAGCCAAGAAGAAAAATTGGTCGAGTATCTGGATGGCGCTTGGGGTTTCATCTCGGAAGAAGCAGTGTTGCATCAGTGGTACAAAGACTTGCATGATCATTTGTCCCCTCCATGGACTACTCTGGAGATCCAACGCATAGAATCGCTGTAAAGAGCCGTTTACTCCACAGAGATTTTCAAACAAAAAGTCGGGATTGAACTGCTGACTTATCATTATCTGTGAAAAAAACAAAAAAAGAAAAAACAGATACCTGGGAACTTTATTACCGTTTGAAAAACATTTCGTACACCGCTTCTTGGATACCTGTAGTGTGCGCTAAAGATGAACGTCCTCAACGCAAGCCTAAAGACTATCAAGCTTATGTCATCAATACGGACGACAGTCATCTCCCAGGAACCCCCTGGGTAGCCGTCTACTTTCCCCACTATACCTGTGTGGAGTATTTTGTTTCGTATGGATTACCGCCTTTGGAAGACATCATCGACTTTATGAGAAGAAATGCCTGGACGACACGATTCAATAATGTGAAACTACAAGGCACAGATTCCATGGTGTGTGGACGATACTGCGCACATTTTCTTCATCAACGCAGTCTTGGATATCCCTTAGAACATTTAGTGACTCTTTTAGAAACGATCATAAAGTAGATCGATGGTTTTGTGACCATTATGGATATCTCTTGTCTTTAGCTAGGAAACGTAGTGTACATTCATGGCCAAATGACCTCCATCAGTGGAAGTCTAACTTGACTTCACAACTTTGTCAACCGTGTCTGAAATTATTTTTTTTTTTATATTGTATGGAATGTTATTTATTTGTTGGTTGTTTGCTAGTTGAATAAAAATTTTATATTTTGGAAAAAGGGTGTCTGTGGTTTGTTTTAAATTTTTTATCAACATATATACTCTTTGGCTTCTCTCTATTCCTCTCGGTTAGTGAGCTATAGCGTTCCTACCAAACAAAAAAAATCCCCCCAAACCGCAGGGATGTTTTCTATCGCATCCGCGTTTGAGACATATAAAGCGAGGCGGTCGCCAGTCTAGCCATCCATTGTTGACTCGTTAACTGTAAAGATGTCTTCTAAATTAGCTAAGCTGAACGAAGCCCACGTGCATTTACATCGTGTCAGGCAAAGCCTGATGCGAAAGCCGGAAGAAATAGAGAATGTCAGGATGCTTACAGTGGCACAAGGGCTCACAGAAGAGGTCTTTAGAGAAGAAATGAAGAAAGAAGAGGAGATGTGGATAGAGAGATATAGGCTGCAGAAATAGCAGAGAATTTTTTTTATGTTTATAGCATCATTACAATTATGCAAATTTATGAACACCACCGACATTATTTCAGGTCTATATAATGCTTTATATTTAAATCTCGGTCTTGTATTTGTTTGTGTCTGCCTCTGTGTCTGTTGTGTTTGGCACTCTACCACCCTTGTCCCTAAACAGGCCCTATATAATTTCCCGATTGTCCCTAGACAGGCCCATCCATGTTCAAGGTCCCCTTGTCCCTCGATAGTCTCATGTTCAATTCTCATTGTCCCTACACAGTCTCAACCATGTTAAATTTCCATAGTCCGTATAGTAGCTCACCCATGTCAAATTTCCCCTTGTCCGTATAGTATGTTTGTGCGATAGATTTATGTAGATAAATCTATGTATGTCTATGGTTATGTCTCTAACCACGTCTCTAACCCTGTCTATGTCTCTATTTGTCATTTGTCCCTAGAGTAACGCATATTCAGGTCAGCCACTTGCAACACTGTTCCTAACTACTCCACTCGATTGAGGTCAGCCACTTGCAACATTGTTGCCATTGTTTCGTGTCCAGTACCGTGACGTCACCCTTCTCCAATTCCTCTTGTCCCTATACAGGTCCAATACATTGTCACTATACATTTTTTGTGTTAAATTCCCATATTGCCCCCAAGTGGCCCACAATGTTAAAATCCCTATCGCTTGTCCCTATACATGCCCAATACATTGTCACTATATATTCCTTATGTTAAATTCCCATATGTTAAAATCCCTAACCCTTGTCCCTTATACGGGCCCAATACATTCCCTATGTTAAATTCCCATATTGCCCTATACAGGTCCACAATGAGAAAATCCCATTTTGCCCTATAGGGCCGGGACACTTTTTTCCTTATAAAACTCATATTGTCCTGTTTCGCCTAACATTGCTGCTTAGATTGTCAATAATTCCTGGAAATAATGCTGAGAAGTCTAGATTGCAAGAACAAAATTATTGACAATATTTTTTTTTACTTTACTAAAAATGTCTTCTGTCTTCGTGTTGTTTTTTCCGCTAACACTGTCACTAGTACTTGTTTCCCAACCACCACCACCACACTTTTAGCAAACTTTTATATGGACAAAACAACAGTTCATATAATTACAGATATAGATATAATAATGGTGACGTTTATTGCACATTCCTGTTTTGAAAATTCTTGTTAGCCTTTGATGAAATGGTAACTACTGATTGTTTACAAATGGTCTCTACAACTTCTTCCCAAATCTGTTCTCTTTACTTTCATCGTTTTCCAACAGTTCTTGCAGATTACCTGCTTTTATTGAACATGCCTATATATAAACACTGCGCCTCGGATAATGCGAATGGGTGGGACATGACGCTACATGTCAGCGGCTTGATGCCTCAGTCCTATACATCGCTATAAAATGCCACACTGTAGACATAGTAGTGATATGACTGAAAAATTGTTCAAGCAAAGTTAAAAATCCCACTCACACACACACACACACACACACACACACACACACACACACATCGCATACATTTAAAAAAAAACAACATGATTTTTAAAGTGTTGGTATATCAAATTGCGATCCACCCATGGCACAGCTGTGTGCTGTCGATTCTATGTCTATATAGATCAATGATGAATTTCATTAATCACTAATTAATCATTAGTGACGTATGAAAATAACGATAAATGTATTAATAATCTTCGTTTTCTAAATGAATTTAATATGATACACAATTTCATCACAATCCTTTCTGCTTTCCGTTCCTCCTCCCTCTCATGAAATAAGGGATAAAATATGCAGAAATATGAAGTGAGAGAGAAAAAAAATTGAGCTGTATGAAAACCTTGAAACGAACATTTACCAACTAACCTAGAAGATAATTGTTCGTCGTGTGTGTACACTTTCCTCGGGATTTATCTATAGTGTATATGTAATCAATGATACAAAGTTGCAGTAGCTTGTCGACACTATACGGTAAATTTTTGGTCATGAGGCAACATACTGTCATTTAATGCTTTGTTGTTGTTGTTGTTTGTGAAACTTAATATGTGTTCTAAAAATCGATTATTATTAATTAAATATGAAAATGTTCAAAGGTCTCCTTTTTCTGTCTATCTGTCTCTCTCTCTCTGTCTGCCTGTCTCTGTCTCTGTCTCTGTCTCTCTCTATCTCAGTCTGTCTCTCTGTCTCTCTCTGGACCATCGTGGCAAGATACGGGCGAAATTCCATGAATAGAGGCGCGTAGAGGATTTTTGCTTGTTTCATACGGCGAAGTCTCTGGACCTATGAATGATGATATAAGTTAAGTCAAACCGATATATAAAAAATAGTTTATAAATTTTAAAATATTTAAAAATATTTTCATTTTAAATATTTAAAAAAAATAAAAATATTTTAATAATCTCTTGTTGGTTAGTTATTTCGCCTAGTTTATATTCCACACTAATTTTCATGCGCCGTTACTTGAATGGCTGAGCGTTCAGTGTTCAAGAAGCAAACCAAGTGTTTGTAGTGCTCTACTTTCTTCATTGAAACCATCTATCATGTTTAAGTCATAAGTGTGTCTTGTATTGATTTAATCAATATGAATAAAACTAGAAACTCAAAAAAAGAAAACAATCAGCTAATCAACATGCAAAGCTGAGTTTGAATAGTCACAAAAGGCACAGAACTACATTCTATAGCGGAAACACTCGGCAGGGATGTGAGGAGCTCATTTCACTCGGTTAAGACACCGTTGCCTGTAGTTAATCTTAACTCCATTTAAAAGGGCAAATAAGCGTATTTGTATGTGATATAAATAAAATATATGTATAGCATGTACACTGTATCAATGATATACCACTCGTTTTAAATAATTTCTTTAAAGAAAACATCTCTTGGTATATCTCTCTCTCTCTCTCTCTCTCTCTCTCTCTCTCTCTCTCTCTCTCTCTCTCTCTCTCTCTCTCTCTCTCTATATATATATATATATATATATAATGTCTGCGTGTGCGTGTCTGTGTTTGTGTGTCTGTGTGTGTATCGGTGTGTGTGTAAGTTTGCATTCATTCATAGAGATAGTAATACTTGTATCAACTTTTATCGGTACCTGCAGCTTAACATAAAGTTATACGTTATAGCCATATTCATCTGAAACAGGAATTTCAAGTGTCTGATCAAAATCTGCAATACCACCTTTTGCCATATTTTCATTATTGAAATTGATCGTAACTCTACAAGGAATTATGTTCTATGGAAGGCAAACATAGCAATAGTGTTATTGTAACTAAAATTGAGTAACGCAAGCATGGGATGAAAATTAAGACTGTATGCGAGAGTTTTAAGGATATCCACATGAAACATATTCGCTAGGCAAGGTTCCGATATGATAACCCTATCTACGCCTTGACGGATCGAACATATATTTCAGTGCTTTGTCCTAGCTTCATCTGTTGGATTTTATGAGTTGCCTCCTTTAGTATGTAATGCCGGCTAACCAATAGCGTGTAACAGCGGTGCATTGTACATCGGCCGAAAATGGTGGAGGCGAGTGACTTAAAAAGCATACTTTGTCAGTTAAAAATCGAAAGTATGACTAACTACTTGAGGAAAGCCATTATCGGTGTAATTGAGTGAAAGTTACTTTTCCAAACACTGACCGGCAGTGGAAAATTGCTTATTAATCAGTCCATTCAAGTTGTATGCTCGCCGCCGCATACAACGAAATTCACAGAACCGAAGAACAGAAATATCTGTTCGGTACGCCAAGGTGTAAATAGGGTTATCATATCGGAACCTTTGCTAAAGATGCACATCAATAAATCTACGAAATGTTTGTCAGCACAAAATCACAAAATTTCCAAGCCATTCTCAATGACCAACAATCAGGCAGCCAGTGGCACTAGAAGAGTCATACCCAGGTAGGTGTGTGGACGACCGGGCCTTTTCCATCGAATGTAATGGGCCTAAAACACTTCTGACAATCCTATTTCGTCTTGATATGTAGACTCTGCTCGTTTTATTCTATCCAGACTTTTGTCATTTTCTCTCGAGTCCAGTTCGAAAAAGTAAATCTTTGATTCATCACCTGTGACAATCTCATTGAAATATCTCCGACCTTCAAACTATTCTTCAGTGTACAAAATACAGCATAAGGAATGAAACTTGTAAAAACAGTAATATATTTTGCTTGGTATTGAATATATTCATCAATTATCCACTTCACATCAGCTACTTCCCGTTCATTAATGCAGAAAACGGTCATTCAGAACGTGGGTAATCTTCTATTAATTCTCAACCGTCGTTCAAAAGATGAAACCACCTCAAAATTGTAGGAAATGATCGAGAATACTTCTGTAAACTTCATCCAATCGGCCTTTACATCAGTCACATAGTGCTCTAAGCGCGCCTAGATTTTTCTGTATGCTCTTTTCTCAGTAGCAGAATCGTTCTCCTTCTCCGACATTTTTACGTCATCGCTTTTTATATGTGTCAGGTTATATATATATATATATATATATGCATGCAGGTACCCGGCGTGCTACACGTGCAGCTTCTTATCGTTTTATAAGACGTTACTTTTCCTATCGATCTATTCAACATTAAAGTCATTGACATGTTACAAGAAACAAAAAGGTTTGATAACAAAATATTCATAATCGATTATATGGCAGCAATTTCAAATAACAAAGTGCAAAATGTTTTCCATTTATAGCGAACAACAAAATATAATGTCGATGTTCACAAAACATAAATTTATTCTGAGTTTGTTGCTTCGATTAACATTTCAATAAATCAGCTCAAATCAATCCTCTGTCAGCCGTGTAATAATGTATTTGATAGAACCCGACAACATGAGATCTTTTGAAATGATTAATTATGGAAAGACTTTAATCTGATGGAGCATAAACACAGATCGTTGTGATTAGAAGGTTCTCATCTATCCAACTTTTCTTTGCAACAAAAAGTACAATAGAAAAATGGTTACAAGAAGATGACAATGTTATCGTAATAGATCCTAAAAGATAAGCTAGATTAGTGGTTGGAGTTGTAATGTGATATTTACTAAGGTGCAAATATTATTTTTAAACTGATCATTGTGGTACGTTTGATGATATAAAAGATAAAAAGAAACCATCTAATCAGACCAGACAACCTTTTGCAGTATACATATTTAACTATACAATCAGTATGGTTTATTGTGCAAAAGTACAACTTTGCAAGATTCCCGGGTTTTGCGGTCGCCTTGTATAGAATAGATAAAAAGCAATGGAAACTGTCTAAACTGAAAATAATCTCATCATAAATGACGAGAAATTATGGATACTATGAAATTAACAAATGAAACAAACGTTTAATGAGACTCAAGTTTCCATGTGATTATGTCGTAAGATAACGTGTTTATGTTGTCAACCAAACAAAGAACTTGCCGTCACAGCCAAAAAGCTAGTTTCTTCACTTTAATACTGTTTTTTGTCAATATTGTGCAATCTGTTTAAACCCACTTCCTGGTAATTTTCTATATGTTCGAAATGACACTTTCAGTGCATTTCGAATTTTAAATCATTATTTATCAAGCCTTTTTAAAAATTCTTTTGCGCACTATTACGACTCTATGGTCTTAAGTAACAGAATCGAGTGAAAACAAACAAGTTTACTAAAATTCAAAGCTGTTTCATTTCCCAAATATGCAAAGTGAAAATTTAAAAAAGAATTTACAGTGCTGTGAATTAAAGTCCAGGTAATCATAACAGTTGTATCACAAGTGCAAAACTTATAGAGTATTCCGAATGAATAACTGGTGTACCGAATGAATTCAGATCTTGAAAGGGATGATACACCAATAGCCTGGAATAGTGTTGATGTGCCAACAATCTTGATGTATTACAATGATATAATCCAAATGTCCTAATGGATTCACATTAATCCCAAAATAGTGATTTAGTCCGAAAGTATAACTTAGTACTCTGTAATTCCAGTAAATAATTAAATAAATAAATCTTCTCAAATATAGCTGCAACACATCTACAAGAATGATTCCACTAGATAGATGTTAAAGTAGGAATACGTAATTGTAATGTAAACAACCTAAATAAAAACATAAGCCACAATACGAGGACCAGGATGAGGATTATCTCAATGGAAATTTCCATCGACCTGAATGAAAATTCGTTTCTGGAATCTTCTAGGGTCAGAATCAAGGCAATATCTAGAACTCAAAACCAAGTAAACATGTTTACCGTACATGATATCAGTCATATAGGCCCAAACTTATACCCTCAATTACGGACAAAGGTCAGTCACATAATACAAATTAAATATACATAACATCACTTTCTTTTATAGTTGTTAGTCCCGAAATAAAAGAAACGTTGGCCATTAACCCACAAGACATAGTTGGTGAACCATGTACTTCATCCATAAATCATTCAACAACATTTTATTTGCCAAAGAGACGTCATAAATGTTTTCCTTTGGATAACAGCAAATGTCATAGGACAAGACAACATTCTTCATGTTGTTGTAAATGCTTTGTCTCAATATAAATGCAGAATGGATCTTTCAATGCAAAGTAAAGTTATCTTTTCACTCCATTTATTTGTGCGGTTGTTGTAATATAATTAGTGTCTCAACCATTTAGATAACGCTGACTACCACCTATTCGTTGTTTATTTTTCAACGTTTGTTGTTATATTGAAGAGCACCATGGCATCATCCGTAATTGTTTTTCTGTCAAATGATATACTTATTTATATTTAAAATATTTTTGTCTGTACATATTTTACCTGTTGCTTTCTTACGAAGGCATTCTATGTGTTTACTGAATACTGACTTACTCAGCATTTTGAAAGACTCCCTTTCAAACTCAAAATTTTGTATCGAGTTCGCCTTCGGTTTTCGTTTGACTGAAGCCAAGGTTTTTCTTCAAAACAAGGCATCTCTCTTTAATTTCGTTTGTTTAAATGTAACTGTACTGTTTAACAAATAATATTACATTTTACTGGTGCGGAGCGCAGACTACAGAGTCTTCAAGTATGGTACAATGATACCTCAAAATCGCAGTAAATGTGATGATGCTAGTCTTAATGGGTTTCATGCCATTTTTCAGCACCTGATAGGCAATATATGGCCACCAATATATTTGGTGGAGGAAGAATCCGAGAAAACCCAGAGAAGAACCATAGACCCACGGGAAGCTACCGGCAATGTTTCTCTCATAAATCGTCTGAGTCAAAGACTCCATTGCACGCTGAAAGAAGTGAGATCTCAGTGATTCGTAAAGGCGAGCACCTTAGGCTACTAGGCCACCAGTGGCTCCACTCAATAAAATGCAGACATTTTAATTGCTGATGATAGCTTTTAGAATTTACAACGGGCCTTTTATCAGGCATAATATCTATAGTTATCTTCACTTCTTGGAACAAAGCCAGGAGTGGAATACGCCTTTATATGCCAAATGCATTGAATTTTGACACCTTTCAAGGGGAATCTTTATGGAAAATATTACGACATGACGGAGTTCGCCCAGATAGTTGTAAACATAATAAAGATGCTGCATAGCGAGTTCTTATCACAAGTACTCTGCAATAATAAACTGATTGATGTCTTTGAGGTGGGAACTAAAGTGAAGCAGGGATGTCTCTCCTTTTGTTCATATTTGGAATTGACTAGATCATGAAAGGTGTGTTCAGTCAGGAGAGATGAGGAATTCGCTGGATTCTTACCAGCCTCCTGGAAGATCTGGACTTTGCTGATGACACAGGGCTGCACTCCCATAGACACCAGGACATGCAAACCAAGACCGCTTACTCAGCAAACATAGCAAGCAAAATTCGACTGCATATCAGAACCAGGAAGACCAAATTCATGCGGATGAACAACAGAATAATAGGATACATCGGACTGAATGGAGAAGTGGTTGAAGAAGAATAATTATGGGCTCCAAAATGATTCAGAAGAAGAAATACGTGCAAGAATTTCCAAGGCCAGCCAAGTATTTGCAGCACTCAAGAGTACATGGAGGGCCAGCATGAAAACTAAGACCAGCTTTTCAAGAGTAATGTCGTTAGTCCCCTCCGATATGGAGCGGAATCTTAGAAAATGAGCACAACCATAAGCTATTAGTTAGAAGTGTTCCAGAACAGACGTCTGAGCAGAATTCTCAACATCTGTTGGCCTCACACTATTTCAAACACCACAATGGATAGAGATTTGAAACCAAACCCATCACCCAAGAAGTTCCGATGAGCAGATTGAGGTCGATCAGACAGATGCTCCGAATGCTACCCACGTCCCTTCACAGAATCGCTCACAAATGGACACCAGATGGCCGACAAAAAGAGAGGCAGACCCTAAGAGATCTGGAGGAGGACAATAGAGAAGGAAATGAAGGAACAAAAGTAGACCTAGGGACAACTAGAGAGATGTGTATCAGACAGACCAATATGGGGAGCTCTTGTTGCGGCCGTAAACACTACTCCGCGAAGAGAATTAAGTATCTTCACTGTTACACAATCAATTGTGTTCTAATAAAATCTCTCCTGTGTTAAAAACAATATAAAAAAAAATGTTTTGCATAAAGAAATATTTTAGTCCTAAATAATTTTGCTAGATACTATCTCTGATAAATTTCAATTTTATCATTCTTTTGACTTGTTAGGATCGTTGAAGCAACGTGATCATCATGGCATAATCGGATTTTCTCCATTTCACTTACTCGGTGATGTCTAATACATTCTATCAGTTGTGATGTCTAATATAGTCCATCAGAGGTGATGGCTAATATGGTCCATCGGCTGTGACGTCTCGTTATACCAAGGGGTGCAGTTGTTATTGCTTAAACTTCTTTGTTCCAATGTTTTATACACATTTGCCGATACATCGAACTTTAATTCGAATTTGCTTTTATCCTCAAGATTCATCGGACATCAATTATACAAACTCGAGTACTTGTTCAAAATGTATATTCATGGTCTATTAATATTTTTGAAGGAAGAAATTAACCCTATAGCGTTAAAGAATAATGTATTTTCAGTATTTTGCTCAATGATGCAAGCTTTCCTAACTTTCTCATTCAGGCTAATATATGCAAGTTTCCACTGAGCGGCTGATACTTGTTTATACGTGATGTTAAATATTCAAACCCATCAAAACATCCAACTTTGTACCGTCACTAATTTCCTTCCAACTTTGGCATGTGAAATGTCAAACGTTCAATTGCATCATTCATTTGACCTCTCATTTTTTCATAAGTCTTATTTTGTGGTTAAATTCTGTTCGGAATCAATAATGACCAGACGTTTCATAATTCTGATCATAAACCCATTGCACTTTTACAACACAATAGTCAAATTTTCCGAATGATGATTTTGTACAAGTGTGATTCAATGCCATTCAAATATTCATAAAGATTTTGACTGTTGCCACCATAAAATATGTACATAATTACATTCTTTTGAAATGTATGACCGTGGACTTGCTTAAAATTTTTCTTTTTTTTTAATTTGTCTTAATTCCTTTGGAGGCAAAAGACGTGTTGATGACCGTTGTAAGTTTCTTTTCAATTGCCTTGGAATCAGTAAATCCAATAATGAACTCTTTGTCATCGATTTGTTTAACGGTTGACATTTTAATGTATATTACACTATTCAATATTTTATGTTAAGACCATACTTTGTACGGAACGTGTCGACACGCCTGTTCTGTGCCGGCATTGGTAAACACCGGCAATTAGTACTAAGAATTACTAAGCACTAAGAAGCTCTAAGTGTTAGAAACTGGGTACTAAGAACATAGTGAAAGCGTTACACTTCTCCCAAAACAAATGGTACTAAAATAAATCGATAAATATTTTTAACACGGGTCGTAAAGGATACAAATGTACTTTGAGTGTCAGGAAAGTCAACTGTGTCAAGGCTATGCTCTAGGAGTAAATGTATGCTTACTATTATGTGAACGTCAGATAATCACCATAATCGTCATCAGTAACATTATCACCACCACCACCAGAAACAGCTGCAGTAAAACAGAACATGGATTATGTTAAAATGAAATGACTGTCTAGTAAGAGCCTACTGTACATCTGTTACTCTGCATCATTTGCTAAGTAAAATCTTAACTATTTAACAACACCTACAAGAAAAAATCTAGCCTGCACAGTATTACATTGTCTTTAAAATATATAAATTATTTACTTGATGTTGGAAGAGATAACTAAGAATCACTAAAAGGTACAATTTGGTACTATGAACTTTTGCAACACTTTAAAAGCATGCTTAGTAATTGCAATTAGCTGTTATTGTCAGATTATGGAATTAACAATAATATCGGTTTCTCTATATATTGTGCTATTAAGTTCAGCAGTTGCAAAACTGCGAATCTTTTTCCCGTGCTTTGAAAACCGAGTTCTCGTTATGAGAGTCATTTACAACATTTTAACATAATCCATGTTCTGTTTTGCTGTTGCTGCTTCTGGTGGTGGTGGTGATGATAATTATGTTGATGTTGATGATGACACTGATGACGATTATAGTGATTATCATATGTTCACAGAATAGTAAGCATACATTTACACCTAGAGCATAGCCTTGACAGATCTGTCTTTCCTAATACTCAAAATACGTTTGTATCCTTTACGACCCGTGTTAACAATATTTATTGATTTATTTCAGTACCATTTATGTTTTGGGGGTAATGTAACGCTCATTTTTTTTTTTTTTAGTGCCCAATTTCTAGCACTTACTGCCTCTTAGTACTTCTTAGTAGTCCTTAGCAGTGTCTACCAGGACCCTTCTGTGCTCCGAGATCACTTTGTTACACATGTCCGGGGATGTTATTATGTTGAAATTGCTAGCTGTGTTACAGTAAAATCGAATCCCCATTGTTCCAGAAACCTCTTTTCTCAACACCCGCCTATTAAATTTATTTCGAAATTAAATAATAAACTCGACGCCTCATTGTTCAATGAACCTCATTTCTAAACACCCGCCTGTCGAATTCACTTCTATTTGCAACTGAGCCAGATTCCACACATCTTGTCCATTTAGTGCACGGCAACTTGGCCATTTCATATTTGTTGCACGTTATACACGCGGCCCTAAACAATACAGTTTGTTTCTGAGCAACCAGCATGGACATATAATCACGGATCTGATTGTTTGTCCTTGGGTATTATTAAAAACTATGCATATTATGGGATCTTTCTGATAAACTTACATAGTTGGAGAACTGATACAAAAGTACATAAATCATAAATTCAGCGCACAACATTCTTTTATGCAAAGAAAGTAACAAATAGAAGTAAAATTCAAACAGCTCGGCAGGTCATATTTATTATTTAATGTTAGTCTAGTTGTACATTTTTGGTTTAGTAAAACATTAATTACGAAGTATACGAGTTCAGAGATACTGTTAAATTCAAGTTTAAGATTGAATTAAAGCACCATCATTGAAAGCAAAGTCATCAAAGACATTTCCGGAGTATTAATTAAATCGTCTAAACAATTACTAAAAGTTCTATTGCCCTGAGGTGTTTATTTTGTACATTGTTTGCATTATTTTCCCCATGTTAAGCATAACAATTCCAATTGAAATTTTACTTATGCAAGTTAAACCCACGTTCAAAGTCTCGCCAATCGTCTTGTCTTGGATACTTTAAGGCGTGATCATTTATTATTTTTAAGCGTTCGATGAGAAGCTGTGTTATTTAATATTACCGTTAACCTTTCATGATAGCGTATGCATCCGTTTATACTAAAACGATAACCTCCTCCAGCTGAAATGTTGACAGCAACACTATCTACGTTTTTCAAAGCCGCTTCCGTATAAAAGCCGACATCCTATTCTAACATCAATATTTATTAGGATTCTCAGAGTTCCAGAAACATAAAATATTACAAACATAAATGAAGATAGCAGGGAAACAATTTTATTGCCTTTTACGTACATGCAAGGTCAGCAATTATTGAAAAATATCCGTTGGTTTTTGACAGCACTTTCTGTACTTTATTCGATTACATCATGCCAAGGAAAAGGGAACCAAGTGCATTTCACAAAGACAGGCAGAGACAGATGACCCAAGCTAGCATGGGAATGTATCAAATCTGTAATCCTTGGATTTCGAGTTCGATGATCTACCAACTCAGTTTGCTCTGTTCGCTCTTGAAAAATTATATTTTAATTATCTTTTCCAGATATGGTAATATTAAGCCTGTAGAGATGTTTTATCACTCAATCTGCAGTTCATTATGTAATGATTATATACTATGTACAATATGGCAATACCATTACGATGTCATTGCCATCCAAACGGTTTACAGCAGAAGGCTGCCATAAACATGGAGGTTAGCAACAGTAAAATAATTAGAAAAAAAATAGCTAATTTAAAAAGACACCAAAATAATCATGAGTGGAATTAGCAACAAAAAAAAATTGATATTTCACAAACTGATTCCATTAATAGCTATTGGAAAATAAATATCCAAGAAACCATGAGACTGCATGTTGCTTTGAGTCATTAATCATACATGTATATATGCTGTGTCCTCATTCAAATATCACCAGTTTGTTACCTTTGTTATGACACTTAATTGATGACATTAAGTGGCAAATGTATTCATAGTTTGAAAATGTCAGAAATATAAACAAAATTATGAAATCTAATAACCAAGGATATAGAATGTAATAAAGATCAAAATTGGAGTATTTGCCAACAGGAAGATAACGAATCAGACTCTTGAAAAGATCTACTATATTTGTTTTATTATCTGAGTGGCCAGCTCGTGCTGAAAGGTGTAAACGAGACTTCACCAGACCTATTGCTATTCATCACTGGTGGAATTAAGACATTTTAATATCAAATACAGTACACCTAATTTGAAACAAACACAGACTCGTTTAGGATTAAAATGTATACATCAAAAAGCATATGCATACAAAAATTAAATATATTTGTGCATTTTTACTATTGCGTTAAATTTGCAAGAAACAATAGTTAATTTTTTAATTTCCTGGTATTAAATAAAGTTACGAATGCATTCACACTGTCTACAAGAAAGAGACGTTCTTCTGGCCATTTGAAGAAAAATAGCAACAAGCAAAAGAATTTTGATCTGCAATCACATTCAGACTGAAACTGGATAATTTAATCATAAACTTTATCACAAGGAATATCAATACGACTTAGCACTGGGCGGCTATAAACAAATGTCTGTGAAAAAAATTAAATTATAAGCTTTAGCACTAATACCAATAAGACATAGCACTGGGTTCCTATAAACATAAATGTCTGTGAAAAATCTTCCTGCATATCTATTTCTCTGACAATGTATTTATCTTATATCGGACAAAACACAGACAGCAGACCATTCGACTTGTCAAAAATCTATCACGTCGTTGTATTACTGGATGAGGAACTGTGAGGGGTCCACAAGACATGCCTCTTGTAGGTATTCGGTAGTAGCAGGTCCATCTGTTTCAAAAGAAAGCATGAAAATAAATACAATTGCAATAATTTTTTATATAATTGAAGTGTGCAACTAAAACGTCATGATAGTGTTTGGATATGTGCGTGTGTGTCCATTTGAGTGTACGTGTTTGTGGTGGCCATGCGAGTGTGTGACAATATCAGTATGTATTTGTTGCGAATCATGCGAATGCGTGACCATGTTAAGTGTATGAAGTTTTGTGGTGGCCATGTGAGGTCGTGACCATTTGAGTGCACATGTTTGTGATGGCCATGCGAGTGTTTGACCATGTGAGTGTACGTGTTTGTGGTATGCATGCCTGTGTGAGTACGTGTTTGTGGTGGCTTGCGAGTGGGTGACCATTTGAATATGTATTTGCGGTGGTTTTCTATGTTATCAAACGCAATGGAAATATTCCAAGCAGAATAGAACAGGATATTTCCACCTGGCTATGATAGAAATCGCCGACATCTTCTGAAGAGTCAGTTGTCCCTCTCAGATTTGTACAAAAGCGGAAAAGTTGGTTTAGAATGAGGGTGAACTGGCCTGCGAAATTTGCAGGAAGCGAAACTTTTGAACTTGGGGCTTACAGAAGGAAGATTTCTGTACTTGTTGATAACAGAGATAACCCAAACAAAGTGCTTGAATATTTCTATAGACTAGCTTTGAATATATTCTTTGAATTTGTTTGGCAAAATAAAATATCTGCAGTAATTAGCTAAATTTGGTAGTGATCATTTTAAATTTGCGAAATACACCGTAAAATTTAACGGGAATTTCTTGCATTCAGGACATTTCCTTACTATTCTTTTCTAGAATATTTCAAATTCTGCCAAACCCTATCTGTCAACAAGGCGTTGGGTTTGTAGCAAGAAATGTTTTAAATAATGACTTCAAACAACAGAGGTGTCACTAATAAATAAATGTAACACGAGTAGGCTAACCAGAGAACAGAAGAAACTCGGCCTGTTTATCATATATCACACACTTTGTATAAGGTATACATATTTACTCATTCTGAATAACTTAAATGATCATTTAACATAATTTCATTTTGCTATATACTTAATATCGTTACCACATTTATACTGCACTTTTGAATGTGATAATAATAACAACAACAACAACAATAATAATAATAACTCCATAATTATTCATAGCAAATGCAATTGTTTTCCCGGCGAGGCCGGGAGAGTATATGTGATTATGATAGGGAAAGTATTCTCGAAGAAACATTTTACTGGGAAAAAATGGTTTCTGCTTTAAAAATGTTACCCAATCATAATACCTTAGAGAATAGGTAAGAGGTGGAAGGAGGTATATAACATTATCCCGGAAATGTCGTCTGCGGTCCCCTAAGATATATGAAACCATATATCTGTCGGTGCACGGCTTCAAATAAAAAAATTCCACCTCCCCTCCGCAAATCCACTGAAGTTCTAAAGCCGCGTTTTAAGAAGCTGTCGATCGACCTGGAAGGGAAACCTGTTGAGCTGTGGATATAGGTCCTACCAGATCGAACTGGGACTCTGGGATCACAAATCTCGGATATAAAAGCTAGCGAATCAAGACTCCGATCTCCCTCCCACAGCCTAAATGGTGTCGGTTAGCGAACAGTTCCGGAGGAATGCAAGCTGGTGTCATCTTTTCTAACTCCATGAGACGAAATGCGAAATAAGTTCATTTGAGCTGCGGGTATTTCTCGATATGCCTTTTTGCGTACTCGATGCTATCTTTCTCTCTTCAAAGAGCCAGAGGAGGAAATTAGCTATATATGGTATAGATACATGGAGAGGCAGGATATGCTCGTTTGTGCACCACTGAGAAAAAAATTGCCATTTGCCTTTCTAAGCTGCCAGAGTGGACGGCCTTCGTGCCTGAGCGATTCTCTCCACGATTGGTTGCGAGAATTGTTTAATTCTGAGGGCCTGTATCACTTTTGGAATCTGAGGTGTTGGAGGGTAGGCATATGCGTCCAAGTTGTTCCAATCTAGCAATAGAGAGTCGACTGTCCAAGCTTTTGGGACCAGGACTGGAGAGACAAAGGTTGCGATTTTTGGTATTCTACCTTGTCGTTAACAGGTCCACCAACGGTGGGTCCCATTGGGTATATATCTTGATTTGTTGTTGACAACACTACTTTAGAAAGTCATACACCATGACTCAAAGGTCTTGGGACGTGGTTCCTCCTTATTGTTTGAGACAAGTCACTACTGCAGAGTTGTCGGACAGAATGAGGACTCCGTTGCCGTTTAAAGATTCCTGCCTTTCACAATGGTCTTCGTCTTCAGAAGATTGTAGATGGCGTTCCTGGGGAGACCATGCACTACTGGCTTCCCGAAAGTATGCTAGTAGGTGGGCTCCCCAGCCGTCTGTACTTGTCTCGGTACAGACTGTAATCTCTGGCTGTTGTAGTTGCAGAGTTATACCAACCGTGAATCATGTTTGGATGCCCAACTCCACAGATGGTGCCTCAGATGTGTGTCCTTGGTGGCTTGTTTTCAGAATTCTTCAATCTGACCATTAAAAGGATGGTTCTAGGATAAATGCTGTGCACTTAGCTTGGCCTTAGGGTGGTCCTTCAGGAAAGTGCAGGCAGAGAGCACCGAGTCGCGTTCCGCCAATTGTAGATTTGCAGCTGTAGATACAGCATTGGTCAAAATGTGTTCAGCAGCTATGTTCAGTACTCGGGCCATTCTTGAAACAGATTCCCGTGCATGCCCTGGGGTATTCATTGTGGGAGAAGAGAATCTATCTTCCGCGTGTTGGAAGACAGCCATAAAGTCCAACATCGAAGCCATAGTAACGATATTGCGGACTAACTACCGAGTATCATCAAAAGCCATTCGATCCATACGCTTGGAGTGTGGCTTTGTCATCCCCAAAGCCGCGATATGACTGTCGACTGCTGGGGTTTCGAAATGAAATACTGACGCATGGCCAAGGTAGAATCGCCGACGAACTGATGATGAAGGTGGTTCAGAATGTCTGCAAATCTCTCAGACTGCGCTAGTAAATGAAGTTGGACTCTTCCGTTTCGGCATAAGATCAAGAGATGCTGGAGCTCTGATCTAGGTTGCTGATGGAGTGGGACGAGGAGGCCAGAACTCCGGGGCCAAGGGTGGAACATATCCTCAGTGAAAGGTTCGGCAGGCTGAATCTTCGTGTGACATGAGATAGTCTAGAAGTGATGACATCACTTGAGAACAAGCAACATCTTTTTCGTTTCCTGAGGTGAGGCTAAGGTCCCCTGTAACGCATGAGATTTTTGTGGCGAAGAGTGACGAGGTATGCCGGTCGTTAAACTCGAAGAACGCCATGAATTAAAAACCGACTTCGACACAGTCGCTAAGCAAGGAGTTTCTTCTCGTGGCAGAGTGTAGAGATTGCGAAGCAACATCTGTCGAAGAACTATTATTGGCATCGTGCCTAAGGTGTGTCTCTAGACGGTATGTGGGTTAGACTGGTCCATGCACGCGTCTGCAAAAGTCGGGTTAGACGTACTTGAAGCCGGGCTGTATTTCAGACAGTAATATTGATGTTTTGGTCCTTCGTGATCTCTAGTATAGTATATGGCCTAATGCCGGTCGCAACGGAAATAGGCCATCCCTGTGGGGAGGATATCGTCAGGATCTTCAGTTTGGGATGGGTTACGGGATGCTTGATCTACGTAAACCGTCCGAATATCTGCTGAGTGAGAAGAAATTTGGATGTTTGTTTTGCTCCGTCTCTCGCTGTTTGCATTAGGAATCGAGTCGAACCCCGAGGAGACAATATAGAGGGAGTTGCCAATAACGCTGAGTCCTGTGTTGGTGCCTTAGGTGCCGGAGCAGCTTCAGAGCGTGACAACGTCTATTATTAACTGTAGAGAAAATGATCTATAAACCGCCTGTACAAGTAAAATCATTGAAGCTGGCGTCCGAAAACTACGAATGCCTTGGAATAGAAACTCGCCGATTGGTACCCGTTTGTAATGGAATTGCACATATTTTTATTAGGAGTATTTTTTGAGAGCTAGAGTCTTGAATGCACATACAATAATTATAGAACGAACTTAATGTGAAGTTGCTGATGCTCCCGTGCAAGTACCTAAATGCGTGACCGACAAAGTGTTAGCAAATTGTAAAGGCTGGACTTTGTCGGCACAGGAAGAGAAAATATAGATGGAGTGTAATTTCCATACAAGTGAAAAACTTTCCCAACATGTAATGGCATATCTTCCACGTAGATTCTGGCTTTTTGCTGATTAAAAACGGATTAAAGTTGTAACACTAGTAATTGGAAAAAGCTGGTACTGGACGTGCATATAGTCCCTGCCATTATCTTCCAGTGTATTCCACATGTACCACAGACAGTACTGCTACAACTGAAACAACATCACAATTATCATATTTTGTATCAACTATCACAAAGCACTTAACAAATCCAAACATTGCAAGATCTCTATTAAACCCAAAGCATGCAACATCCCTATTAAATCCAAAGCATGCAGCATCCCTATTAAATCCAAAGCATGCAAGATCACTATTAAATCCAAAGCATGCAAGATCCCTATTAAATCCAAAGCATGCAAGATCCCTGTAAAATCCAAAGCATGCAAGATCCATCTCATTTCCAAAGCATGCAAGATCTCTATTAAGTCCAAACATGCAAGATCCATCTCAAGTTTAAAGCATGCAAGATCCCTATTAAATCCAAAGCATGCAGAATGCATCTCAAGTCCAAAGCATGCAAGATCACTATAAAGTCCAAAGCATACAAGATCCATCTCAAGCTCAAAGCGTGCAAGAACCCTATTTTGATACAAAATATAGTTGTCACACTTGTCATCCGTGCATACTCGTGGTCATAAATTAGGTTTCCATTCAAGTCCGTTAAAGATGTTGACCAATAAAGTACAAAATTCCTGAATAAAGTCAGTTTGTCGTAAATTATGTCTTCTTAAATTTAGTTTTTTGTTTAATTGGGTTTCATCGAAACAGAAGCTTGTTTGTTTTTACTTCCAGGCCTCACCATATCATTCTGTAACATGTGCTCGATATTGATCTTTTAAAATAACGGCCATCACTTTTCCTAATAATATCCTGTTTTAGGGGTCGTTTTGGAATGAGGGGGAAACCCAAAATATTTTTCCAGGCCTCAAGTTAAAGTATTTTCATTACATCAAGCTCAGTAGTATTTCAAATCTTCACTAATTTACATATTCCGTCTCAAATTACTCTTGACCTCTGTCTAATTCCACTCAGATCAGTTAGTCTTGAATATATCTCATGCTTGGAAATTATTTGAAAATAACGTGTTGTGCACATAAAATTGCAGGCAAAAACGTTTGTACAGGTCTACACTGTTCAATAGCTTTTCTTGACTTAGTAAAATGCTGTTTACATGTCTCCAAAAATGCTTAATATACCAAACATGTCAAGTGCACGTAATCACTGCATTGTACCAGCCCGGCTGTACTTCATGGAATCAGAAAAACTAAATGGGCATGAACATTTCTTTCGTCTCCAACTTGAATCGGATGACCATGCGGTGGTTATTCGCTTTGTTCGATCTGAACTTGCGTGTTACGAGCAGCAAATGTGTACGGAATCGAACTGAAGACGATTTCAAATAAGTCATGATTGTACAAGAAGAAAAAATAACACTGGTGCTGCACTTACCGAGGCGGAAGTAGTCTAATTGTCCGATTTCCTGTCTTGCGGACTCTACTGCGTGCTTGGCAGCAAACAAAACCGAGCAGCTCATGCACATGGGCGGTTCTCCAACCGCTGAAAATACAATGATAAAATGAAACTATATATATATATATATATATATATATATATATATATATATATATATATATATATATATATATATATATATATAGATAGATAGATAGATAGATAGATAGATAGATAGATAGATGGGAATGTCAAATATATTATCATAAATGCATCAGTTGAGTCGGTAGTCGACTAGAAAGGGACATCCCAAGTTACCTTGCCAATTTTAAATTTGTTATGGTCGTACAAGCCACAGTGTCTAAAACAGAGATATCATACTGAAGTGACTCTATAATCCAACACTCAGTTTCTATACCCTCTTATCCTAAATATTGTTTCTATGGTAACAAAAACGTTATGCGGGAAATTCAAAGTATCAAAAGGCACCTATACACGTTTTCTGGACATTTGCAATAGAGTCTGGCTGAAATACTCTAAGCGGTTTTTGAGTATATATATATATATATATATAAAGAGAGAGAAAAGGGAGAGGGGTAGAATCACGGAGCATATGTTTAGATCGACCACTGACTGCAACTTCCTACTGTCTGTTCCATAACGAACGGATACATACAAAAATGAAACATTTCTTATTCCGGTGGAATATTTGATTTTGGCCCAAAATCTCTCTATATATTCTTGAGATACTAAAACTTAGTGATTGGGGGGTTGGGGGTTGGTATGACTGTCCTATTCCAAGACGGAAGGTGAAGCGCACAGTTGGTGTCACCTAATCAGCCAATCTCCGGGTTCATAAATTCATTTTAAACCTAGCTTTTGCACTCATTCCTGATGCTAGGGTAGGTGAAAATAGTGGTAATAAGGAGACAAACTCATTCCGGATTAGATCTACTGCCGTCAGGAATAAAGAGACATATTTTAGCTAACCAGGTGTATCGTACTTTACACCTTAAACAGAGGTAATCCATCGAAATAATCGGCCATCGCTTTGACTGGCAGACGTCCTATTTGTCTGCATAAAGCTATCTTTCCACCATATGTACTGGCAGACTTTCTCCTTTTCCGCACATCATTTGTGTACATTATGCTCCTGCTCGGAATAGGACAGTAAAAGCCAAATAGTAAATAACTATTCCGAGACAGAGCAGACTCGGCCCAACTTACAGACAGGCGGACAAAACAATGGCTATATTGACCATTGAGGGGGTAGGGGAGATGAAGTCTTCTGACGTAAATGAAGCATGATGCATAATTCATTGTTGAGAAGGAGGCTGAACAGCAATAGCAACAACAACAAGAAGAAATTTCGGCCTATGACTTGTTTCAGCACAATGTTTTTGCAGCTACGTGATAGGGAGAGAAAAATGAGAGGGGGAAGTCTTTTTGACCTATGACTTGTTGCAAGAGCATGCTCTTGAAACTGCAGTCTCAGTGTGGAACCTTGGCTGATGGACATTGGATAGAATCCGTTGAATATTTTGTCTCAGATTTTATGAACAATTATTTTAATCTTGCAGTGATGAGAATGGTGTACTAATACCTTTGGATCTAAGCACCCCAAGAGGGTTGGGAGCATTCTTGAGAAGGTTCACCCTGAAGTCCACAGGGATGTCCTTTCCTAGTGGCGGCTTGTATTCCTGTACAAAATAACAAAGAATTAAAGCAATTTGGATCTTTCATTTTGTGTTCCGTAGTTCTACGGCAACTGGACATTGTTAATCGATTTCTTAATAATAAACAGAGACAGCTTTTAGCATGCAAATATTTGCATAAAATACGGTGATAGTCGCTTAAATCTTCCTCTGTTCTATTCAGGAAGAAAATTACAAAAATCTAATTTCTGAGATATTTAACTTTTAGGAAACAATTATTCATTGATATTGCTGTTCTTCATTCGATGAGCAGCCTCTGCCTGAACTTCTTTTTACATGCGTCAGATTTTAATCAGGTCACATATCTGCATTCATATTAACACGTCACCTGTATAAATCTTTTTCCTCAAATTGACCATTTGATCAGGCAACTAATTTTTGTCGTCTACATACGATTGTTCCATTCCAGCGAAAGGCTTACCGGTATGAAACAGATGACGTCAATTGACAAGAACTTCCTGAAACAATTTACAATGGCTTGTTGCTATCCAGCAGCTACGTCTACATAAACCTGTTCAAAAGAACCTCGGTTGTTTTGATAAAAGTAGGATCAAATACACTTATAGATCGTTTGTTCCTTTTAAATTATTCAAGCTGTTTTTATTTTGTTTTATTAAAAGCATCTATAGAGCATTCTCAAGAACTGTGACACAGAAATAGAAAACAAACATGACATTTGAAACAAGGTGAGTTGTTAGAAAGCCAGTTAGACTCCGGTCTTTAAGTTAACATTCATTAAAATAAATCTTTTGAAATTGTACAATTTCATCTCGAGAGGGGGGAGTCATACAACGGCTACAGTATCTGGGTATGTTTAGGTTATCACTCACACGACTGAGGTGAATACTAGGTCTTTACCGTTATAGCTTTTAACATGATAAAGATCTTTATTTGCGGTACCGACCATATCATATATAGAAATAATACCTAAAAGCATCAAAAACACGTGTTTCTGCACAATTGTACCATCGATAGTAGCTATGTGAAGTAAAATGACTTGTTTCTTTCGTTTAAACTCATGGCGAGCAAAGTGGAAAAACTGCGTCTTTCACATGTTTGAATATGACGGTAAAGAAAATAAACCGAATAATGAGAAACTGACCAAAATATTGAAGGAAAACCCATACTTCTTACCCACGTGCTGTTTGTCAAGAGTTGTCCCGTTTGAGGATCGTATTTCAGCTCTTCCGTCATCCAGTATCCGATACCCATGACAAACGATCCTTCTACCTGGCCTATGTCAACAGCTGGATTCATGCTAATGGAGGGAAACGAACAAAGTATACGTCGATACTTCTGTTTGTATGTGAAAACTGGTCAGTACTGCTGTTGTAAATTCAATTCAAACTCGAGATATTTTAGATGGAGTGAATAACAAGTGTTTGGTTTAATGCGGATGTTAATGTAAGAGATGTCATAGATGTCCCGTTGTAACACGTGTGATTTTGAGGTGAAGACGTTTATATTAATTTCCTCAGAATATCTGACTTTCAATTTAAATTCCAATTCTAAATGTCTGTTCTGATTTTTGAGCTCTTGGATAAAGTGAAATGTCATTAACACTCGTATTATTCAGATTTTAAAGGAAATTAAAAAATTAAAACTTGTACAAAATTATACTCATAAAGAACTAGTACCAACACGCGCTAAAACACGTATATACTTTTTTTAAAGCAGTTTTTATTACAAGTGCATCAATCAAAACATACCTTTCTCCGCAGTCGTAGATAATGTCTACACGCGAGATCTGATGTTCTCCCGTTAATGCATCCAATTCGACCTCTGTACATGTGGCACCGTACGAGTAGTACTGGAAATAGTCCTTGCCAACTGGAGCATACCTGAACAAATTAACAAATGTATATATTTTGTTTAAAGGCATAGTCTGCGTTTTAGAAGAGAGCAAGTTGTAAATAAACCGAGCAAGAATTTGCATGTAACTATCACTGTGGCAAAGTTGCGTTTGTCGGGATCTGATTGGCCTTAGAATTTTCGAAATAATTTTATGAACAGGTAAAAGTGGGTACATGCTATGCTTTGGATACAGTAAAAAGCCGTGACAAGTTATCTCCCTTAACAAGTGATGCATGGTATTGACTTTATTATTTAAGTTGGCTTGCCAGCATTGCCGTATTTTCAAATTATTATCATTTCTAAAAAATGAATATGCTTAATTAGGATACACATCTGTGCATAAAGTTGAATTAGTACAAGGTCTATACCTGGTCGGTGTTCATATGATGTAATAGAGACGTAAGTGTTCCATAGTGTCTTGTAGGTCGGGTGGGAAAGCAATGTCTTCTAGATTAAATGCTGTGCTTAAACTGATCGACATGTAAGTTTCACCTCGTTGTTGTTTGTGAATGTTAGTCTGTAATTATATTTGCAATACAAGAGGACATCTTGAATCCTACCTTTTGATACGTGAGCTGACAACACGTTTTCCTGTGTTGTGTAATAGTTGTCCGCAAAGAAGTGCATTTATTGCCAATAGTAATTGGCTGTAGTGGAAATGTACCGATTGCCAATAGGAATTGGTTGTAGTCGAAGTGTACTGATTGCCAATAGGAATTGGTTGTAGTGGAAGTATACCGATTGCCAATAGAAATTGGATGTAGTGGAAGTGTATCGATTGCCAATATGAATTTGCAGAAGTGGCTGCTTGACACGAGATGGAAGAAACGCTTTTTCAAAACAAGCATTCCATAAAGATACATGAACGTTTCTAGAAAATTCCAATTTGTAAAATCAAACGCTCAAAGAAATGACAGAAGAAAGGAAATTACCAATTTCAGAAAGCAAAACTGCATCAGATTATGCATCATAGAATTCATATTTCAACCTTATTTCAAAGGTTTCAGATCGCATGCAATCAGGAACGATTGTACAAATGGCATAATATACTGTCTCACTTTTCTGAATGACGGTGGTGGGTGGTGGTGGGAAATTTCCTTATAAACACTATATTTGCATACCATGATCTAGCCACAAGATCGATCTCCTCTAGGGCACATTCCTGAACGACCTTTAGCCATGTTGGATCCTTAATCTTGGCTTTAACAGGTGCCATTCTTTGTAGAATGACTTGACAACAGTTGACTACACCCTGAATAACAGAAATGAATGCAAGGTACAAAAGAAAGATGTATGTTAAAGATCAGCTGACTGAATCGATTAAAGTAATTAACAAGATCAAAAATTCTGTGTGTGCGTGTGTGTGTTCTAAAGTGGTAGCCAACAAAACAAAAACTAGCACCTGTCAAACTTGATTTATGGACTAAATGCATCTATCTTACTTTTTAACGGAGGTGTGAACAGCTAGCTCATAACATTTTCAAACTGAATCGTTGTGAACGTGTACCTAATCACATTCCTTTGGGCTGGTCCAACTATGAGACCGGAGCCCAATCATTCACTCATAAGTCTTTGACTATGTAACATATACAATTTCAAATCCTTAGATTCTCAAAATATTTCTAGCCCATTTATTTGTGAAAGTTTCCTCTATCGATCACCAGTACTGATCTTCAAGGAAAAAAACAAAAACAAACAAACTAAAAACAATTATCAATTTTAAAGTCATGGCTACGCTGTATGGTGGTGCGAGTATTCTTCCTTTCGCCGAGAAGTCAATTTTGTCAAACGAGTTTGAAGCCTGCCCATCACCGACGCTCCGACACGAATCCTTCCATCGGATCCGCGCAGGGCCCATATCATCGGATCCTTCCATCGAATCAGCCCAGGGCCCCTAACATCGGATTCTTCCATCGGATCAGCCCAGGGCCCCTACCATCGGATCCTTCCATAGGATCAGCATAGGGCCCCTACCATCGGATCAGGCCAGGGACGCCTACTGTGGATAGGGCACTTTAATCCAATAGCGTTGGCACTAAATGATCTACTTTTATCACTGTGCTGGAAATTAGCGATCCAAACCAATCCAAGAAGCACACAAGATAAAATTAATTTACACCGGACAAAAGCAAACTCTGATTTATTTCCACTTATTACGGGATATGAATCTGATGTGACCTTTCAAACGTTCAGATAACGTATATCACAGCTTTTGAACTGGATCATAATGATTTGTATAAGCGAATAATTCGGATCAATCGTGTTGCAAATAATCGAGGTTGCACTGTAAATTTAAGACTTAATTGCTATAGCTCATCTAATCTTTTTCACAGCGTTATCTGAATTAACATATGCACACATATATATGCATGCACGCGTATATTATTTTAAGTTATAAAATTGCTATAGCACATGTTCGTAAAAAATTGCTAAATTTCAATCTAATCTTTTTCACAGCGTTATCTGAATTAACATATGCACACATATATATGCATGCACGCGTATATTATTTTAAGTTCCAAGAGGAACGCAAAAGACACGCATCTCTAACATTTCACATTTTTGACATACTTTCGAAAAATTTTATTTTTTTCATTTATTCATCCAGGATGCTATAATAAGTTAGATATATCTCGTTCGGATCAATAAAAAAAGCCGTTTTAACTGTGTTGTGTTATGCAATTAATCCATCATAAGTTTCGTGTTATACTGTTTGTTATCATGTGTACAGACCTGACAACAGCTTTCACTGGTGATGCTTCCTCCGGTGGTAATGCTGTTGGCCCCTACAAAAGAGTTGCTGGCCTTGACTTTGATCATCGAGATGGGGATTCCGAATTCATATGCACAAACTTGCGCCACCTGTAAAAATTGCAAGATTTTTTTTATGAACATGAAGGGGAGCAAATATGAACACAGAAAAAGAACGAGCAAAACTTCTTGTTTAAGGCGATCGTTTCTAACACTATACAAGGTTCAATAACGTCAGTCCGCTTGGAGGGTCCTACTTCCATTGCCCAGATACATTTTTGTCGAAGGTGGAAGCTAATATTATATCAGGTAGTTATTATTCAACATAGATGATGATGCATTTCCACCATTTTGTAAACGTGTACAAGTTTGCAAAACAAATTTATAAATGCCATAACGACTCGTAACTTGTGCGTTTCTTTGCACAAACGGATGGGCACCGACGAGAGAGAGAGGGGGGGGGTCTGTCAAGCAGAAAGTCGGGTGGAGAGGCACTTGATCATTTTGGCGTATTGTAGGACTTCAAATATTCAAATTATAGCGAGACGATATTGTTACGTTCCTTGGTCTGGAGCTAAGTAACAGAACAGAAGAGAGCGAAAACAAACAAGTTTTGTAACATTTAACAAATATTTTTTTTCCCCGAAAACGAAAGCAGAAAATTTAAAATATCAGTCTGGTGAATGAAATCCTATATGGTCCAACAAGTACTATCACATGCCCGAAAGTATCGAGGATACCAAATGAGTTTTAATGGGGTTCCGAATGAAGTCAAATCTACTGCGGTGACGTGCCAATGTCTTGATGCATCACAATGATATAATCTAAAATGTCTTTAAATGAATTCAAAGTAATTCCAAACAGCTACTACGTCATAACGTCTGAGCACTTTATACTTACAATGAATATAATAAGGAAATGAATAAATTCCTCTCAAATGAATTGAACACAACTATTTGTCTCCTCTAGGACTGATGTGTATTGCTAGGAATAACTAATATTTTGTAAACCATGCCTCACATGAAAAACTAAGACGTAGTCTTAGGACCAGACCAAATAATCATTTCAAAATCACTAACTTTGTCAACAAGGTCAGGTAGTTTAGCAGCTAGCCCATTAGAAAGTAGGTCACCTGATTTCCAAGTGGAAATCCAATCAAATTCGTCATCAATATTTTTCTACAGCTTCCAAAGTAAAAAGGCCACAATAACATGTTGACTCGAACTATACGGCTTCTTCTTAAAGTACAAACACACTGTCTTGAACCTATGCAATGTGTTTACTAAAATGACCTCATCTTAAAGTACAAATACACACCCACAACTATAAAGAAAATTAGTATTAATGTTATTACCAAATGAAACTTACAATCTATAACCATGACAATTAGCATACATATAGATATGCATAACAATATTTTGTTCGAGTTTTCGGTCGTTTGAATTGTTGAGGTTCCAAATAATGAAAGGCTTCACATTGAAACAAGATATTGAAACAATACTTAATATTTAAACAAATTTGAATATAGGCATTACTGTACCTTGGTATTGATGCCCTGACCAACTTCTATCCCGCTGTGCGAAATGGCGACTGTACCGTCACCAGCATACACGGACAGGTTGACGCCGTATGTTATGCCATTCCATTGAATTCCAAACTTTATAGGGACAATGGATAACCCCTTCTTTTTCCATCGGTTAGCCTGTTCAGTAAACAAGAACATTTACATATGATATACGCTCCCCCTATTTATTACGTTGTCGGCAAGTATAAAATCAACGATTTCTTTCACAAAGTTTCAAATATATTTCCTTATAACTACTGTGAATTAATTATCTCTTTTAATGTGTACCAATGTTTTTGTTTGGTACAGACCACTGAATTGCATAAAAATCTATTCTTTCTTTCGTTTTGTACCAATGATTTCTACAAGCCATTAAATTGTATTAACTGATATCTGTATTGTGTACCAATGCTCGTATTCAATACAATGAATTATATAAAAATCAATTGTTTCTGTTATTGTGTACCAATATTGGTGTTTGCTACAAAGAAAGAAATTGTACTAAAATCAATTTTTTTGATTGTGTACCAATGTTTGCTACAAACTATTCAATGTATATAACTTAATTATGTTTCTATTGTGTTGCGATGTCGGTGTTTGCTAAATAATTACATTGTATAAAAATCAATTTTTTATTCCATTGTGTACCATTTTCCGTGCTTGCTAGAAACCATTATATTGTATTAAAATGTTATTTTATTGTGTACCAATAGCAGCATTTGCTATAAATCATCAAATTGTATAAAAAGTACGTTATTTTGTGCACCAACATCAGTGTTTGCTACAAACCATTAGGGAAAAGGAAATTTATCATTTCATAAATCAAGAAAACGGAGTAAAATGGAAAATGTAATTGGTCGCAAAACCGTAAAATTTAATATCCACAAATATACATAAATTCACAGAATTAAGATCTTTAAAATTTTCCCAGATTTTCGCGATAACGGTCAAATTTAAAAAAAAAAAACACCCCCCCCCAAACCCCATTGTGTACAAGTTACATATAAACATGTCATAACATACATTACGTATTTTCCTCTGACTGTATCAACTTTTGTCAAAGAAACAAACTTGTTAACTTGTTAAAACATAGCACTGTAGACGGAATTAAAGTTCATCTGATCTTTTCACTCTCTTTCAGTGGCTACAGGGGATGATTCTGAAAATATTGCTCTTGCAGATGGCTACTAATAGAGTAAAATACCAAATTTAGTGATATATAACGGACTATAATTGGTTAGAAGGACAGATGTACAGGTGTACAAAAGGACAGGTATACATACAGACGAAGGCATCGCAATATCACTTCGATTTTTTTTCTCAGGAATAAAGTAACATATGGCAAATAATATTTTGATTAAAATCATATTGACACCATTGCGAAATAAAATGTATACCTGATTGAATTCTTGGATTTCTTGTAGTCTTGTTGGAACTTCAGCCGAGTCTCGCAAATTCTGGACAATTTGTGAAATGTTACAATATGTTATGACATTCTTAGTCAAAGGATTCATCTGAAGAAAGAAAAATAATAATAACAAACAACAAAAACAACAATCAAAACACTGCTCATTATTATGTTCATGACGAAGATGGTGTTCTTGTGGATGTTGCTGACCATGGTTATGAACCACACGAGAGATTGTGTCTTTAATAATATTCCGAACGGGGGGGAATTTTTGTTGATGTTCATTGTTTGCTTAATTCCTGATCAACTAATGTTTCGTAAACATAAAGGATGGGTGAAAATTTAATAAACCTTAAGTTTTACAGGAATGGCCGTACCATCGACAAATTATACAGAAGCGCGAAGGGGTAGGTACTGTAAGGGCTATTTTTGATCCAGATGAAACTTATATGGATAAACTATGCCCCTCTTTCTTCCTTAAATATCTATTTGATTTTTACCCAGGACCGCGTTTAATAAAGGAAATAAACAATTAAGCTGCCTATGGTTTTCTTCTCCGTTGTGGTACCTATATTCGTGGACTATAGACATGTATGCTAAAAATCTCATATCACGCATATTGCCCAAAAATATAGGTCCTAAATTGTGTATTTGCATTCTATGTGCATAAATGTTAATGACACAACTTGAAAAAAAATTCAGTTTTGTTTTGTAACAATGTATAAATTGATTTATATATTTCGTTTAGTTTTGGTTCGTTACCTCTGACACCTATTTTCGTTTTCATCTAAAACATTTCGTGCATATAAATGGTTAGCTCCGACTTTCGGTCGTATTCTTGCCAGAATCGTCCCAGAAAAGTCGCTTTATATATTTGTTGAAATCATGTCCGATGCCTTGGGAAACCATGATGGCAGTGGCAGTGTTGGAGGCAGAAAAATCACTTCCCTGATGATATTGATGGCTTATCTGAAGATGAACAAGAACTGGAAACCTTACTGAACCGTATCAACCAAGCATCACTAAGGTTTGGGATGGAGATCAGCGCTGAAATTGACCAAGCTAACGACAACCCGAGTGAAATCCAAAAGGAAATAAGAGTGAGCGGACAGCAACATTATAATTAGGTTCAAGATAAAGCTTATGCGCTCACTCGTCAGGTCCATATTCCTGTATACGTGCGAGACATGGACCCTGACAGCAGAATTAGAGAGAAGAATCCATGCATTGGAAATGAGATGTTATCAAAGCATCCTGAAAATCTCCTATGAGGAGGTGTATATTAGAATCCAAGGTGTAATTGGATTACATGAAGATCTGCTCACCATCGAAAAGGAACGCAAAGAAAGATGCTATGGTCATTTCTCACGCTCACCTGGCCTGTCAAAGACAGTCCTACAGAGCACAGTGAGAGGAAAGAGGAAACAAGGCAGACAGAAGAAGAGATGGAAGATAACATCAAAGTGTGGACAGGCATGGACTTAGCAAGTCCCAAGGAGATGTGAGGAACAGGGCAAAATGGGTAGAGATTGTCGCAAAGTCATCAGTAGCGCCCCTACGACCAGCTAGGTTACGGGAGAAATGAATGAAAAAATGAAACATTAGCAAACAAAAGCTGTATATCCTATTGAACCGAATTAGTCATATGTACATTATCAAACAAAATGTTTTTTTTTAAGAAAAGTCCTGTTAACCGAAGTAAGAAAAGATCACATCTTAGACTTTCAAGCGAAAAATATGCAGAAAGTGTATAATATTGTTGATTTCCTCTTGTGTATCTCATTGGATTAACACAGTATGAAGTAATTCACAATTAACACTAATTTACTTGATTAATCCGTCTCCAATATAACACTTCTTCCTCTGGAGACCAAATCAAGCACATTACTATCAAGGACACGTCTTTATTCCTGCCACCTCTAAAATGCAGCAATAATGTATGGTCTAAACATAGTCTGGTCGACGGCAGTTTTACTGAATATACCTTTTCCAGACGAGATGTCCTCTACCTAGGGATGGATACATAAAAAATAGCACTCACCTGTCCTTGCTGGTACAAATTCATCACCCTTACGTCAGTGGGATCCTTGTTTAAGGACTTGGATATGTGCTCCATAATTGTTTCCATGATATATATGCCAGGTAGAGACCCTACAATATGGGGACTAAAACTATCATTCCTGTCGTATGCTTACATAATAACATGCAAGTTGAAAATAATTCTGAACACGTTTGAATCGATTTCAAGACGAGCAGAAGTCGAGAAAGGCAAACTTTCGTTATGCAGCAATGTTTTCCGACTTACCCATACACGCATACTCCAACAGCATAATAATACACTGTACATGAGTGCTTGCACCGTACCTTTAAGAGTAGGTTAAGTTCTGGGGACATATTGGTGTGATTAAAGATTGTTTTCATGGTAATTTAATATAAAAATGATCAGTTCCCTCAGTGATTTGATAGGATATCTTTACACTGACAGTGTACAAAATTTGCATTTAAAACAAACTTTCCAGATGTACATTCATAATCTTAATGCTTTTGTTCATCAACACATGTATATTTTGATGTAACGGTCAAAAGGAGAAAAACAATGGCCAACAGTATATTTTTCATAAAAATCAACAGCAATCTGAGGAAATTAGGAAACAATTTTTCCACTACAAATGAGAAAAGAGCAAAATACCGTCAATTATTGCCACTTTGTCTACATACCTAACAAGTAACCGTGTATAATTAACACTTTGTCTACATACCTGGCAAGAAACCGTGTACGATTGTCACTTTGTCTACATACCTGGTGAACGACACGCTGTTGCTGCAGGCTTGTTGGTTTTGACGGCTATAGGTGTGACAGTCCAGTTTTCACAATAGTATGCTAAAAAGAAATAACCCAACAGTTGAATGAACTGATAACTGTTTTAAAAAACTTTACTTACCAGTAAGCCAAACTGTCCAGGAAGATAACTATACATATGAATCCAAATTTAGTAATGCGCCACACAGGAATTGAAAAAAAATTTTACGATTACAATGTTTGTACCCAACGATAAAAATGTACATCTGATATCGTGCACAGAGCTCGTACATTAAGTAAAATGTTGCATGTCTGATTAAAACAATTATATTTGTCTAGAGATATTGCTTTGGCACTTGCCTACGAACTTGTGTATACCTGGCAATTCTTACCTGTATGCAGTACGATCATTGAATATAGTGGTACCTCCAATTTTTATTAGTATTTTGTTTATTCGTGAAACACATGACAATGCGTGCAGTAATTGATACCTAATGTCTGAATGAAATACCTAATGTCTCAACGCCATATTTAATGTCTAAATGTCATACCTAATGTCTCAGTGCCATATCTAATGTCTAAATGGTATACATTATGTGTAAATTACAAAAATCACTTTAATAACATTTACTAATGTTCAATTGCCAATGTACCTATTAGTTATTCAATATTTCTGTAGTAGCGGATCTACAACAAACTCAGGAAATAATTCATATCACGAAAACCCCATAGTAAAATGTATCGCAACGTTTTTCCGTACACATAAATTTCTGGTATATGAATTCCACGTGATATTTAAATTATTACACTAACAAGGCCATATCAATAACAGCAGCCAAAGCTTAAAGTTAAAGCCACTACTTAACGATCTACAAATCAACCACCAAAACAAAGGCGTGAATATCATAGGCTTTAAATTAGCCACAAATACTTTATAGCAAAGATTTGATAACAGAAAAATACGCGTTATCCATCCACAGTTTTAAACCAATTTATTAAAGAGGCCAATCGGAAAATATAATCTAGAATCATGATTAACAACCAATTTACCATTATCTACCCAAGTTAACAATGCTGGAAGAGAATTGTCATTTGCTGAACTCCCGCAATCAGCATACACGTTTATCTTTAGTCCGTTGAGTTTACCATCATCTGTAAATCCAACCTGAAAGGATGAAAATATTAAAGAAGATGTAAAAGATGTCGACGAAATGGCATGGCTTTTATACTTTTGTTACCTCAATTCACGGAATATACGATAACATGTACAAAATTTGCCTCCTCTTGTAATCTAATTTAATCAATGTTCATATATATCAATGACAATAAATAAATAAATTTATGTAGCTCAGTGAAATTTACAAGTCTAGAAGAATAGCCACAGCTAAAGAAGATACTGACAGTTTTACCATTCTAACTTTATTCTAACCGAAGTTAACCGGTTGTCGACGTTTTGGGACCTTGAACAGTAACTGAAGTTAAATGCTCGAAAGTTCAATGCTCAAATTCGGGGTATGGAGTGTTAGCACAATACGTGTAATCCACGAAGTTCTGCTAATTCGGGACCAGAAATGTCGTCATAATACGCGTAGTCCATGAAGTTGTGCTAATGCGGGGACGGGAATTAGACCACAACACGTGTAATCCGCGAAGATGTGCTAATTCGGGGACAGGAATTAGATCACAATACGTGTAGTCCACGAAGTTGTGCTAATTCGGGGACGGGAATTAGATCACAATACGTGACGTCCACGAAGTTGTGCTAATTCGGGGCCAGGAGTGTTATCACATTATCTGTAGTCCACAAAGTCTTGAGAGCGAAAAGCTTTACCATACTAAACAATTCGCATGCTGTTTATATTTGGTTTTTCTTTAGATTATAGATATTATCACGTGCTTTTTATCTTTAGAGCAAACAAACAATATCAGTGAATTGAAAAGTTGTGTAATCTTTTGTGTGTATGAGTGTTTGGATTCAAAGTAAATTCCTACCTTATATTTTTCATTTTAGATCGACTTGTTTTCTGGATGTGCATAAATAAATTCACCTAGATAAAACAGCATGAAAATGTAGAAGGAAACTACCGGTCAGAATGCGACATAGGATAAAATCCCTCATTATGTCGGGTCCATAATAAGTTAGGTCTACGAATTTGACACAAGAGACAAACCTGTATTTTGGCGGGTTGAATCGGTCATTTTGCTGTGATAAATTTTAGTTCTTAAAACGTTGCAAATATATCGATATTCTCGTCTGAAAATAATGTAAATTAAATTTCAATTAATTTAATCAAATTATTCAATTTTTTGTGTATAAAGTTTCAACCACAGATTCTTTTTTTTTGTTCCTTGACAGCCAGGTTAATAAGCAGACGAATATTAAATAAGGAACGAATTTCCGAGTGTACATAAATTCTTGAAATCAAATTTCGCTACCTATAAACATAAATCTGAAACCAAATTGAAGTGTTCGGAACTGTGTTTTAAAGTTAGCTTTTTAAATACATCCAAACCGCGTTTTAATTAAAACTAATCCACTGAAGATTATTCTATATAATAATGATACAATTTATATCAATTTAATATATAACATGTCAAGCGGATTCCTAAATAGTAAAATGCATTTTGTCACAGATGCTTTGATTTCAGATTTGGATTACAAAAAGGGCTTTATTTTAAATAATATACGTTTTGAAACACATACCGTGTAATCTGCACGATAAGGATATCTCTTTCCTATCATTTCCATATTGGTATGAAAGTCCATCTTCAGCTTTACAGGCCTGTGAATAAAATAATGTTTTAAAGTTGTGTGTTTAAATCTCTCTCTCTCTCTCTCTCTCTCTCTCTCTCTCTCTCTCTCTCTCTCTCTCTCTTTCTCTCTCTCTCCTGTGACTGAAATATAGTTTCGTGTATTTAAATTGACTAATGTCATATGAAAGCTCTTTTATCCAACCGCTATGTGCCAACTTTCCTGATTCTCAAGCTTTCTCCTCCCCAAAATGCCAATATCCTTAGAAACTTTATCTCCCAATAGGAGAATACGGGTATGTCCTCGAGGTGCTGAATTTCTGTTTTCACATTAACCTTATATAGAAAAATTCCTTTGGACTCATCACTCTCACCGTTAAGTGTGATACTGCACTTATGAAAGAATTATTCTTAGAAATATTTCTGATGAAAAGGGTTCTGCGAATCACCGTGTTACGCCTATGAGCAACTTTATCTTGCATGGTGGAAGGCTATCGGAAAAAAAACAACCTTTTACATCAAGTTTTGACGTTGACAATACGGATGACCTATCAGCAAGCAAATGATATTTATGTTCTCAGTTTTTGACAGTATTAAACACGATCTACGTCCTGAACTGAAGTATACAGACCTGTTCGTGAGGAACGCAGCAAGTCCGCATGCCGCACTGATCCAGTGGTTTCGGGTAATCTTCGCACCGTAAGCCCCACCTAATCTCTTCACTTCTACATTAATGCTAAATAAATTCCAAGAAAATAAATTAATAATAAAAGCTACAAAATTATAGGCACTAATGAACCTTACACGCACACACGCGCCCACACATACATATGCAAGTTCACAACTGCCAGTATGTGCAATTAGCTCGAGATCGAGAGATCCGTTTGACCTTTCTGTTCCATATTCATGAAGTTCTTTACACTTAAAAAGAGGTATTTTATTTATGCATGGTTAATACTAACTGTATCGTGGGCATCCAGCATGCACGCGCATGCAAATAGTTACCCCTCTTTCTGGAGTGGACTAGACCCTAACGAAAAGTCAAACGGATTCTTGTCTATCCATAAAACAATAGAATATATTATTGATTACACTAAAACAAAAGGTGTAATTTCACATAATTTTAATTGTACCTAGTTTTATTTATGAAAGAAAATTACACTGAAAATGAAATGGTGTTCCTTTATATAAAAAAAAAAAACGAACAAGAAAAACCAACAAAAAAACCCCAGATATATACTATTGGAATCTCCACGAAAATAAAAGCAAACTTAAGATCCAGATTTACAGTGTATAAAGAGGAATAAAATGCGATAATTTACCTGCTTTTCTGCATGCCGGTGATTTGGGAAATTGCTGTCTGCACGCCGTCAATCCACTGCGTAGAGCTGTGCACATCCATTCCGTCCTCTGTAGGCATGCAAATACTAATCTGCAATTTTAAAATATCCCATGTTCCCAGAGACAGAGCAATTTTAAAATATCCCATGTTCCCAGAGACAGAGCAATTTTAAAATATCCCATGTTCCCAGAAACAGAGCAAAAACGTCGATGTATTCTTTCGGATAAAATAATCGACTCGAATATGTTTTGGTTAAGTCATCAAGCGACTGGTAAGCTCTTAACTTTTTATATTCTTATCTTTTTATTTTTATTATATAGGTAACATACTATTAAAATTTGCACTTAAAATTGGTAGATAACTGACTGCAAGGGGAAATGATTCTATTTCCTGAATGACCAATTTGATGCCGCAGTTTCAGAGTAAAACTCGTTTATGATTCAGAAAACTTAGAACAGGCGTTTTTCACTTCATGTGAGAAATTGCGTCGTTTCATTTTAATAATTTACTAAGTTATTATGTTAGCTTCGTTTCCTTTTTCCATGTCATTTTTTTTTTCAATCGGGAGGTGTAGCATATATTCATAGATATTTATGTGGCTTGGAAAATCTCAGTCGATGTTCCTAATAACCAAGATGTAAGCTTTGTTATTAGATTACGATGAGTAAATATTATGCTCACACTCTAGATATAATGCAGTTTCCGATTCTTGCAAGATTTAAAACGCCGCATATGCGCGCGTGTGTGTGTGTGTGTGTGTGTAAATATATATATATATATATATATATATATATATATATATATATATATATATATATATATATATATATATATATATATATATATATATATATATATATATATATATATATATATATATATATATACACACACACACATACACGTATGTATGTATGTATGTGTGTGTGTGTGTGATCCCCACCAGTCACTCTATAGTAAATGCACTCATGGTTTGCAACACAGTTTTACAGGACTGTTTCAAATCTGAGAGCATGATAATGACTATATAGCAGGACCTTTCCTTTGCATCTTGAAAAAATGCATCGCACCATTCGAGTTAATTGACGCATCCATTCATGTTATTTTTTGTTGTCTTTTTCCGTGACATGGTTTTGCAACATGCGTACGAGTTTGAATTTGCATATTAATTGGTTATAGAGAAAGTCTCGTCTATTGTTTCGAATAGTCAAGACCTAGGCTTTGTTCTCAAATTATGTTTCTAATTGGATAGTGCATTGTTCCATTCTTATTTATTTCCTGTTCTCCTGTTTTAGCAACTTTGTTTATCTTCGCAGATTATGACACGGGCAGTTGCGGCTGTTTTGTTGTAGAGATCATTTCCTAAGCGTTGTTCTCAAGTTCAGATGGCCCAGTAATACGTCACACTTTTGATTAAAATCTGTTTCCGGTTTTTCAAGATTTTCGAGATTGAAAAGTTGCAAGTATACAAACTTTTCTCCAACAATGTTCTCCTTTGCGAAAGTAAAACACTGCGACTAATTTCATGGAACATCTGCGTCCGCCTGTTTAAATTTCCCAGAGTATATCTCTCCCAAGTCATGACTGGTAGACCGCAGGAACTTATTAATTGATCACTAATCTGTTTGAACCTGAATTTTTGGTTATTCCCTCGATTTCATTACATCAAATCTTGAACGCAATAGCCTCGGGCCTATCAGAGCATCATTGACCTTTTCCATAAAAAAGGATATCTTGGATGTGTGACAAAGGCCACCAATTTTATACATGAAAACTAAAATGTCATGTGACGGGCCGAGTTGACAAAGTACTACGTCACTGTACATTTTTTAAAACTAACGCACCGATTCATTTATTTTTAAAAAATCAAAAACTGCTCTCAGTGAACATTATATTTCTTTGCTTTAAGTGTTTTATGGACCTTTTATGTCACGAATTATACGCTAGGAGGACCGATCATGGGTTGCAAACTACTTAACTGAGCAAAATATTTGTGTTCCCCCCCCCATGACATTTGGTTATGCAAAAGCAATCTTAAATGAATGACTGCAAAGCTAATAAACGAAACATGTTTTAAGGAAAACGATAAAATAATCATTTTAAAGAAACGCGCTTGCCTTTCAGCAGATTCACTTCCTTGCATCAGTCTGATGCAACGTTCTCTTTAGGTGTGTCCATAATGAGCAGTTATCTTAAAAACATTTCATCGCTCCAACAATAAATCTGACTTGTATTCCACAAGTCACAGCTTTCCAGGTCTTTGATCTCTGAATGTATGATCATAACCACGTTCTTTTTAAAAATGTGTATAATGCACGTAGGAAAAGAAAGCCATCGCTTTGTTTTTATTTAGTTGCTTATTTATACCTAATAATTATGTTATATTTTTCTACGACATAATTTTAAAATATGCGCTGGAATTTATATTCCTACATACTTTGGAGGTCAGGAATATCAAGTTAATTTCCAAATAGTCGAGACCCAAGCTTGGCACGCACATTCCCATAATGCAGTGCTACGTTACACCAGTATTAAAAAGAAAATAAGTTTATTCTTATAAAGCTTCTAATTAGTCTAAATAAATCAATGGGTATAATTTCAGGTAACTACTTGGTGTCCTTGTTTGCATATAAAGCTGTACCACAAAAGTAAGGATTCGTTGGCAGAATGAACGTTTAGTGAGATTGTAGCGAGTTATCTTCTCAATAGGTGGAGCGACAGAAAAGAAAGGATCCATGCGATACGATGAACCAACTACTCGTTCAAGTGGATCCCGTCATCGTGGAGTGGAGACGGCAGAATGCACTTCATAGATGAGAATTACATTCAATAATTCGTACATGGTTGATTATTTTTGCCTAATTGTGCTTAATTTTCGTAGAATATAGTTCAGCCTGACCTCATACATTCAACTAGTCTTAAACATAAAAATAAACTGTTCCTAAACTTTGACCGTTACATTTGACCATGGTCGCATAGGTTTTATATCAAAGATCTGTACATATTATTTCACAACAATGTTGATACGATTTGTTTATAAATAATAAAAAGCATCACTTGTTATATACTTAGTATTTTTACCAGCTTTAAAATATATTTCTTATGTGGTAAATGATAAAACTACTAAAATAAACTTATAGATTACAGAAAATGAATGACTTTTTTCGTATATTATAATGTCCATAAATAAGTGGTTCCTAACCTTTTTTGGCCGCGACCGTACAAAATATTTTTGTCGAACCCTTACGTTCACGTTTCCGCAATTTAATAAGTTTTGGCAACCTCAAAAAGAAACTCTTGGGACCCTCTAAAATGTTCTCTCGAACCGGATTTGGGTCGCGATATGGTAGTTGGGAACCACTGCCATAAAATAAACACGATTCATTAATTAGTACTTTTTACAGGAAAGTGAAAAAACGATTTACAAAATTTCATTCTTCTTAATCTTTTCTTCTCGTTCTTCTTGTCAGACACTCAACATCTGTTCCTGTTTTTTAATACTGTAAATGTTATTGCTGTCATTATTATTATTATTATTATTATTATTATTATTATTATTATTATTATTATTGTAGTAGTAGTAGTAGTAGTAGTACATACTGAATAAATATTTACCATATATATCCTGCAATAATTATTTGTGTACTACCAGTATGTCACTAATCTTTGTTAACGAGTTTTAGTGCTGCTTATAATTCTGTTCTGTTATCGTTTCGATATCATCACGTGATCAGGATAGAGTAATATAACCTTGGAATGGTTTATCTAAGGTGGCAGGGTACAGTTTCGTAAATTGGCCCCTGATAAATTTCTTAATTTAAGGCTATGGTGCGACTTTTTGATCTATTATTGTGTAATAGTTAAAGATATGAATATATTTGTGAATTTGGTCTTTCCGGCTTGTGTTGTTCTTCAAACTGATGTGAGGCATGTACACCTCATGTAGTTACTGTACAAGTATGTAGCCAGTGAAATACCAATAGTCGACTAGGAAGCAAAGCTAGCTACTTATAGCAGTAGACACGTTGGTTCAAGGCAAGTAGAAATCTCAAAAACTGCCTGGATGACAACTATTTTGCATTGCATCAGGCTATTAAGTACACAATATTTTTCAAAATTATCACCTAGGGAAAGGGCTTGTGTTTGCACTGTGAGCATCACGTATTCTAAAAAATGGCTTTCGGACATGAAAAATGCACGTATAAATTTGGGGGTAGGGTGCATCAGCTTTTTATTCTATGAATTTCCACTGACTTTTCATTTCAAGTGAATGATATTCTTATGTTTGACTTTATTATACCTATCCAAAAATATGAACCTTTTTGACTTCACTCATGTATTTTATTTTTTTACGATTTCTTTTATATTAGGCTGGTGTATGCAACATTAAATTTGTGCATATAAATTGTCCCCTGCACCCGAAGATTATCACATTCATCAATGCCGTAAGTTTTGCTCTAGTACTTGTATACAAGGAGGACTTCATGACATGTTATGTCTACAAGCATGTCAAAAATACTCATTTTAAAATTGCTTTATACAGACTCTTTCACTGGACCCTTGAACACTTCAGAACATTTTGTTGTTGTAGTTTTGGGTTTGAATCCATTTCTCAACGCAAGATAGGCTATACATGGCGGCCAGTATAACTGGTGGAGGAAGAACCGGGAAAACCGTGGCGAACTATTATGCAGTGTTTTTAAAAATTCTTGAGAAATGTTACGAATAATAAGATATGGTAATATGCTTGTAAACAAATACACGCACGCACTCAAATCGATCAATCGAGAAAGAGAGAATAGATATAGGGCAGACATATAATCGAGTCGCTACATTTTATTTCTATATAATTTGTTTATTTATTTACATTTACCTTATAATTCTGTTCTGCTGCCTTTTCTTGTGCCATATTTTATAATATACTCTTGATTTAGATAGAAAATGGACTGAGAGGGGAATTCTCTATGTCTTTTATTAAACAAAGTCTTCAGGAAAAGAAACGAAAGAAACGAAGGCACATTTCAAGCTTGATGACTTTTCTTCTTAATGTCGTATGTTTCCGTTGTTTGAAGCATATGTTACAAAGGAGAAGACTGTTTCCACGTCTGTGACTTGATTTTTAGTTTTAAGCAAATGAAAGAAGCAAGAAAGGAAAGAGGATAAAGTTCAAAATATTACCTGAGTTTCCATGTGCATGTGATATTGTCCTCCCATACTTATGCTTCCTGTCACCGTCTTAGGAGAGTTCTTAATGGCCGCTGTATTTCAAAAGAAAAAATGGATTTAATTCAACATCTAATTCGCTAATAATTTTGGATGAAGAACGGAATAAACTTGTCAATAATTGATGAGCTCTACAATACATATTAGCACATAAAAAGCGATAAATTAAAATGAATATCATTCAGATTTTCATTGACAACATGAACGAATCTTTTAATAAATAGCAATAGACTATTTTATATTTTTCTAATAATGTACCTAACAACATGCACTACCACAATAACAAGATCAGCTGCTACAACTACTACGATGACAACAACTACATTATGATACTACAACTACTACGATGACAACGACGATGTTCTGATACTACTTAATACTGCGATCACAACCATGACGTTACTACAACTAGTAACATTACAACGACGAAGATACTACAACTACTAAGATGACAACGACGAAGTTTTGATACTACAACTACTACGATGACAACGACGACGTTATGTTACTACAACTATTACGATCACAACGACGTTAAGATACTACAACTACATACCACCGATAGTGCTGTCTGCAGTTATTACTATTACAATGATACGGACGACGACCACCTCAACGTTATAGTACTGCTGCCGCTATACAAGGATGATGGTGACGAAGACGAGATGATAAATAGAACAATTTACATTTCTTCTACTTCTGCTACTATTCACTGGCATAACGACCACCCAACAATCCGGGGTGGGTTGGGAGTGGGAAAAATTCCCATGAAACAACTTATTTCTTGGGGGACCGCTCCGGTGGCCTAAGTGATTAGAGCGTCCGCCTCGGATACGGAAGGTCGCGGGTTCGAACCACAGCCGAATCATACCAAAGACTTATAAAAATGATACTAGCAGCTTCATCGCTAGGCGCTCTGCATTAAGTTATTAGTGTTAGTACTAGTCGGCCTGATGTCAGGATAATGTGACTGGGTATGACATGATGCTACATGTCTGCGGCATGATGCCCCAGTGCTGGATATCACTATAAACTGTTATACTGTAGACATTGTAACGATATGACTAGAAAATTGTTAATGCTACATTAAAATTCCAAAAGACACACATACACGCACGCGCACACAATTTTTGGGAGGGAGCCCAGAATTAAATTTTGCAGGGGTGGGTGTTGGCGTGTATAATTTCTTGCCACGCCACTGATACTATTGCTACTACTAATTCTGCTACTATCACAAAACACACCGTCGGCATTTCCTGCCACCATTGGATCAGCCACTTTCGGGAAGAAGGACTGCTTTTGAATTGCTTCATCCAGGTCAAGCAGAGGCGTCTGTACATCTGTATACGTCACCTGGACAACCTGGGCGGCGTGGTCCGCTATCTTTTGACTTTCTAAATAAGCAACAACAGTATATTGGAGGTTAAGAACTGATGTATAGTTGATACCATTCTAAAACTAAATATCTCAAATGCCTCTTAAATAGTATATAGGCCAACTTCAACCAGTTATTAACATTCATCTTTGATAGACGACCAACAGTTTTTACTATATATATATATATATATATATATATATATATATATATATATATATATATATATATATATATATATATATATATATATATATATATATTATCGATGATAGTTTTAATTCAAGTTTGGAATCTCGCAGTATAAATGGCGCAGCAACAGAAATAGCTGAAAACGGGCTTGTAGGATGTAATTGCTGATTTTGCCTTACTACGCATTGTTGAAAATGTAAATTATTGGCACACTTGTACAAGTGCAGCTGCCTGCTTGCACACCTCACACGTAAATTTATGATTACCAAGGTTTAAAATCATCTCCCAGACTGGGTGGTGCCTATAAATTGCGTTCACATGTATATTCCTACTTAACTTACATTTAATGTTTATTTGTGTTATGAATTATGTCATATTCCCCATGTAATTGTTTGGTATAATTGAGTTGAACTTGTAAGTTCTTTTGAATTTGTTTCGAGTCCTTATTTTGAATATATTACTGTCAATAAAATATGTTTGAACAAGTGCTTGTGGAAAGGAATCGCAAGGAAAGTTAACTCGATCGAAACTGAGTTGCATCAATTGATTGGCTAGATGATATTTTCAAAGTTCGATATGGGAAGGAAATATTGAAATCAGTCATTACAGTATTATGTCTTCAACGAAAGGCTTATTTTGAATGGATCCCAAAAATTGGGGTGGGGGTGGGTGTTCTTAAAATTACCTCAGCTATAAATTTTTAACATTTACCTGGTGTTAGAGGCTGTGTATTTTGTTTTTAATCTACAAATACGAGTTGTGGGTAAGACCAAATGACTCGCCGTTCAGAAAATTTGTTAGCATGAGTTCTTTACCAGCATTATTAGGAAAGAGCTAAACTAGCAATCTCACCTGCTAGAACAAGTCCGATCGCTTGCCCTGCATATAGCACTTGGCTGCTGCAAAATACCTGATGGAGGAAAATGACATCAAGTTATCTTTTGCAACGGGAACTCTTTACTTTCCCGATATTCCTTTGTGTAAGAATAGTATCTAATGCATGGAAAATTAAATGAAAAAAGTACAATCTATTGAAATAAATACGGCTGTGTTTTAATAGTCACTTGTTTCAGTAAATTGTACTTGTTATTGAACCTTTGCTTATCCGATTCTTGTTTTAGAATTACCACTAGGTGGAAATCATTTCATCAAAAATAATTAGCAGTCAAATTTATTTATAAAAAGGCCTTTAAATTTTCCCAATTACCGTACATGGCGAACGTTAATGCGAAACAAACAGATTATGTTAATGCGAAACAAACGCAATTACGTGAACAGCGCGCCCTTATCCAAATCAGCTGCGTTGTGTGTGTGTGGGTGGGTTCTCACTTCTATTATTTGGAAGAAAGTGCAGCTTATGAGACGTTTTATATAACGTTATCCACATTTCTATTCATATAAGCGTTACCACAATTTATATACGTGTAACAATAACCGAGATATGTAACGTTTTTTAAAATACTTAATTGTTACTATGCTAACTTCAGACGTTTTGTTCGATAGCACTTTTATCCAGTTAAATGCATATAAATATTTTATTTGTAAAACATTGAATGACGTATACATTGTACTTTAAACAAAAACAAATGCACCAATGTTAATTAACTCTCTAGTTCATGGTCTCTGTATTTCTACACGTATAAGTGGACACATTTCATGTGTATTACAGTATTCACCAATACATGAATATTGCATTTGCCACATTGCTATGCGTTTGATGGTTAAAACTATCACAATTTTCTCACCTCCTCGGGAATAGGTGAGTAAATAGCAAAATTGTTAGCACTACCAGCAGGTATATCGGTATGTGTTATAACTCTGACTACTCCGGGGATTTTCTGTAAGGAGAAAAGAACACTGAAATTAGTACAGAAATTAGAAGTAGAACATGTCCTCTCACCTCTCGCAGGTTAAATATCATTATAATGTTAAGCAGTACACTCAGCGCTACCTTGGAAAAAATCCGGATTTATGAAATTAACATTGGAATCGCTAAGAAAAAGAAATGGTATCCTATTGTACAGTAAACGTTTTAAGCATTCAGGGTAAAATATATACAAGAAAAATGGTTTGAACTACAACCAAATATTGATACAATGTCAATATATACCGTCCAAAACTGCACATTTAGTATTCGCTATATTCATATACGTCAGGGACTAGCTATTATGTTGATGAAACAGTCGCTTCGTATCACTGAAGTTCCCAATTCGATTCCCGTTCCAGTACTATCAAACGATTTGTCGTGATATATACACTGGTATGACATTTTGGCTTTATATTTTCTCAAAACTTACGGACATGTTCACAGAGAGAGAGAGAGAGAGAGAGAGAGAGAGAGAGAGAGAGAGAGAGAGATATAGTTATGTCACTTGTTATATTAAAAAGTAAGGAATTAAACTAACGAAAAAGGATTGACTAATTATTTCAAACGTGTGATCACTCATTACTTGCCTAATTTGTACCCCCATGTTCATGGAACATATAGTGACCTTTCAGAGTTGGACCACATTCAGTACTGCTGAGTGAGAACCAAAACATCCCCATATTCGCGGATCATAGTGACTTTTCCGAGTTGGACCACTTGTTAAAACAGATTAAATATAAAACATACTTCTGGACGTTGTCGTCGTCCATTTGGAATAACGACAAGAGTGCACACAAGCACATTTTATCAGGATTTTATATTTACGTCAAATAAATTCATAAATGTTGTGGGTCAGTAGTTTACAGAAGAACCGATTGCGTTAGGGTGTTTAATAGCTGTTTGGGAAAGATAGCAAAAACAGCCTAAAACAAACTGAAATTTGCGAGACCTCTGGTATTCACAGGCAGGGAAGGGAAACATTACAACTCAAAAACTACATGTCATATCTGTGAGTGGAATATTTAAAAACAAAGAGACCGTGATCATTTAATAGATAAGTACAGGGTTCATGTTCCTAGAGACTGTAATTTGAATTTCACAAACAATATAGTACACTATTCATTCATAATTTGTCAGGTTATGACAGCCACCTATTTATCCAGACGGTTGTCAAAAATAATCGGGATTATGCGGTATAATAACGAAAATAGCTATACCACTAAAAACAAACTTTATTCGAACCTAAGAGATTTGGATCTAAAAATGAATGGTTACCAGTATGCACATGATGCGATGTCAGATTCCAAAATTCAAGTTGTAGGTCATCTACACTTCTATTATGTGAAAAATATCTTTAATATTGTTATGTCAGATTCCAACCTTCAAACATGAGGTCATCTACACGGCTATTACGTGTACATGTGACGTCAGATTCTAACTTTCAAGCATTAGGTCATCTACACGGCTGTTATGTGAAAAATATCTTTAATATTGTGTGAAACTTGAAGGAGTTGAGACATTCTGTATGAAACACTGCAATCGTTCTAAATCTGCATCTTTTAAATACATTGCAGTTCATCTTTTTATGTTTGTAATCGACAAATCAACAACTGTACTCTTTTGAATGTTGTTTTCTATCTCAACTGTCGTAGACCATACTCTATTACACTTTAAATGCACACTCCCAGTTGCTTACCATAGCACCAGACGTATCTATGTTTTGAATCTTGGCATTGCCCACAGTGCTTATGAAGAAGGCGGCATAAAGTTGATTTGGATAGGCAGGCATGTCATCAATGTATACAGCCTCGCCCGTAACCTAGAGTAATTATTAATTAGCATGTAAAACAATGTAAATTGTGACATTCAATTCTGCATTAATATGAACTCGTACTTGGAATACGATCACAGGCTCAAATTACCATAACAACCCTATAACTTCTCAAATATTAAATTTGAATAAGATACACAACTTGTGTATCTATCTGTGAGAAAGCCTAAAGCATAGCAACGAAAGATCGGAAAGCGCTAGGGAAGTGAAGAATACACAACAAAAAGTAAACACTCAATTATTGCTTTGACAATTGTTGGCTTCATTGTTTGACCCGTTTATTCTCTATCCAAGAAGATTATAAAGTCAATTTCAAAACATAAAATATTAAAGTAAATAAAAGGAATTTAATGAAAATACTTGTATTCTTTTGAAGTTCTGTATCGAAAAGGTGAAGATGTTACTTAGGAATTTTACATTTATAAAATATATGAGCCACAGCTTATAAATTGGATTTTCCACCACAATATACCTTTAACATCAACTTCTTACTAGAAATGATCTCACTGAAAATGACAGTCTTTAGAAAAGTACAAAGAAAAACATTTACGCTGACATTATAAAGGTTTTGGTTGTTTTTTGTTTTTTTTTTAATCTACCTGTGCATTAGCTTCCAGCTTTTGGAGCGGTTCTGTCAGAGGGTATTCAATTATCTGCGTATCGTATGTCTGCTCACCAGAGGAAACTGGCCTAGAGACAGGGAGACAGTCTGTTGCACTCTGGAACCTCTCACCCGCTTGGTCTCCGATTACTTGTAGCACAAACTGAAATGTATGACATTTTTTTAATTGAACACCTCAAACTCACAAAATGGGATTTTGAATATGGTTTATCTCCCCTTTCCAGATGCAGCATTATCTGTACTGGCTCATTCCTAAAATACGTTTTATTTCTTAAAAAATTTTTATTCTTCACAAACAAATGCATGACTACTGCTGTGCTATGTAATTTTCTATTTTTATAGGTATCTGAAATAAGAAACTGTGTAAGATTCTACCGGTATACGATCCCCCCCCCCATTTTTTCTATAATATTTAATTTAGTTGTTCAAAGCACGAGAGCAATTTGCATACGACTATCCCTCTTAAGAGCACATAATGAGACTACGATTCATTCTTATGATTTTATTAACTTTTGCCAGGTCTGCTACTGTTCTAATATTATAAGACAAAATACGGACTTGAAAATAATGAATTTTAAAAACAAATGCTTATTTCTTAAATTAACCTGTCACAATCGAATTACAGCTTCATAAAATTCTCTTGGGTTTTTATTATTACATTTTCGTTTAGAATTAAAGAATAACCAGTCGTTTCAAACACAGCTTTCCTTTACTCCAAACTCGGAAGTTACTTTTGCTCAGTTTATTTACCATATCTGGTAAATAAGTACCTAAAAATTTGGTGTATGATGATAAATTCCACACTCTGGGTCAGATTTCATGGATAGCTTGTAATAAACACTTGCTTCCGCATAGGACACTACACGCACCGAGTCATTCTGTTTCACACACATGCATATAGGACTACGTCATTTAGAGTGTTGAACAGTAAAATTTAATTATGAGGTATAAATAGTGAAACTTTTAAAACCGTAAGTTTACAAACTACATATCACCTTATAAAACAAGATCAACGTCAACTGTTTTCTGTACGCCGGACTTGCCAATACCGGGTTACTGTCTGGGACTACTTCTTGCTGTAATGCACTAAGGGCAGCTATGAAGAAAAATACAAATGAGAAAAAATGTACAAATGGATTAAAGTAAAGATTCATTTCTTGACTTGCAGTTCATCAGTTACTAAGTTGTGAAGGATTGCCAACATGTCTAAATTACATTACCATGAACTAAACTGAACATCTCATAATAGAGAAACTAGTTACCTTCCAAACTATTTCCTGACGTTATACATACAAGTTAGTTGGAAAAGGATTTACCAAAAAAATGAAAAAAAAAAAAAAAAATGAAAACAGAAAAATATAAAACAATCTTAGTTTGAATAGATTTATTTGTCAACGATGGATATTAATTTTATCATTGATATGTGCCGGAGTAACTTTCCTTTAAAGCTCAGCCAAAACCTTTAATTTTCAGCAAGTAGTTTCAAAAGTCTCTTAAACAAAAGGTGTCAAACTCAAGTTTTAAACTCATTAAAAGAGCAAAGTGTCTGCTTGAATTTTAATTGGCTTCACAAATTCAATAATGTATTGATTTATATTATCTGCTTGAAGCATGACACAGACAGTAACAATACCTTCGTTTATAGAGTTAAATGTGACTTTATCGCGAGTTTATGGAATATTTAAAAACGCCACCATTAATATTAATACGCCATTCACAGTGGAATTTTTAACTGGTGTGTGTGTGTGTTATTTTAAATTTTTAACGTAACATTAACAATGCAGGATGTCTGCAGTGTGACAGTTTATAGTGATGTCTAGCACTGGGGCATCATGCCACAGACATGCAGCATCTTGTCCCACCCAGTCACATTATCCTGACACCAGGCCGACCAGTCCTAACACTAACCTCTTAATGCTGAGCGCCAAGCGAGGCAGCTGATAGTATCGTTTTTATAAGTCTTTGGTATGACTCGGCCCTGGTTCGAACTTGCGACCTCTCGTATCAGAGGCGGATGCTCTGACTAGTTAGGCCACCGATGCGGTAATTTCTTAATTAGAACATTCTTGGTATTTATTTTGTTTGAACGCCCAAAATAAAACAAACAACTCAGATGGTGTTGATATTGGAATCTCCTGGCACAAAATGAGATTCAGTGACAATGAAATATCCTCGGCCTTTCCTGTACTGTTTTGTGGTATGCTCTGCCACAGGCGAATTACTAAAACTCATCAACTGTTATCTGCATTTCTACAATTACTTAGATTTTTGCCGACCTTGAAGTAAAAGGCCGAGTGATGTTCCTTGTAACGTCATTGACAATATGTAAATTTGAGTTTTGTATCAAGAAACAGGGAAAGATGTTTGAAAAACCAAAGTATCATCATTTAATAAGAGACTAATAGTAATTACATTTATAATTTTATGCAATACTTTATTCAGTAAATACATAACCAACTTGTGTGCAATCGCCATCTCAATTTAATTTTACCTTTTAGAACATCCGGGTCACCAAGTTGCTTCCCTTGCAAAAATGCTTCTGTGTTCGTAGCACGTACCTACATAAAACAACAGTATGGGAATACATTTTCAAACAGAATGAAATTAAAATAAAAGAAGACAATAGAAATATACGCCAATAAAATCTAACAGTTGCAGCGGTATAAAGAGATCACTGTGATAAAAATCTTCTACAAAAATTCTGAAGTAAAATAAAAACTTGGCACTATTGATATATTAGCGGCATGCTAAATGCAAAAATCATTTGAAAATTAATCTTAAATAAATATAGAACGAAGATGTATACAAATATACAATGAATCATTTTATTACAAAATGTGATCATCAAAAGACATTCTATGCAAATTAGAATTCTATTCTACAAAAAAGGTCCCAGAGGAGCAACTATGGACTTGACCCCTTAATTTGACATGTGGGGCATAATGTCTCCTTTATTCGTCAAAATTCGTTATCTTTTCAAGAAAAACATTCCTTTCGAGTGATGTATAAATTTCTTACAAAATCCTTGCTGATTCCTCCATACACAATGACGGGTCTGTCTTTGACCATGAAGTTGTTTTTCGGGTCAAGCCTCATCCGAAAACCAGCATTAACATACGCATGCGCATTCTGGAACATCGACACAATACGTTATAAGAAATGACTCAAAGTTAAACGTCTTTATCGTATCTGATGCAATTATCAATAACCAGACAGACAGACATATATAAAGAAGTAGGCATAAAAGAAAGAAGACAAAGAAAAAACGAATCACCATTGAAATCGTTGCAGAATAAATTTAACTTCTTCCAAGATTTCGAATATGACTCCATTGCGTATATTACGTTGTGTCAAACCTATCCGTTTCCTGTGCTGGGAACCAAACTTGAGTGTATTTTTGTATTTATTACATAATCCACGTTTATGTTTTCTGTACATTTTTAGGCAAAGTGTGTGTAGAATTTAAAGCATATGGGAGTTCCAGTTAGTACTGTTACAAGCCAGGAGTCTTTGCTTGACCGAGCGGTGTCAAACCCTGGCGCGATTCCCGCTAGAAGTCATATGTTTACCCCAAATTTCCAAAGACTTCTATACAACTTCAGTTGTAAGTTAGAAAGCCAGACGTGTCCATTCTATACATAAATTTTACTCTAATCAATGCCAGACCACATTATTCACAACTTGCCAAATATCTATCAACCGCACGTTTGCATAGTTTCCCTTCATCAACTTTCCGTACCGTCAGCAGTTCACGCCGTAGAAACTCTACAAATATCCCCTACCACAGGGAACTGTTTTAACTACGCCACCTTAGGCCAGTCAATCCATGGTTCCAAGGCACATTACGCCAATACAACTACATCACATTTGCCACCATGGCGACATAAACGGTATCTGCAGAGTCCCTTCTCATTTTATTCCATTGTGTAATTTACCGGTTTCCTACCGTAAATACTGCCACTGCAGTCACAACACCAAGGTACACTACTAGATTTTATTAAGGACTACATTATGACAGGGACAGTCATGCGGTTTGGGTCTAATTCGCTACTCACTGACTATGGCATCATGGAAACTCACTAACACTATCTCTCCGTGACGTTTGCTCCTAATAATTGGCTTATTATTTCGGGCTACGGAATATTTCCATTGCACCGAATTCCAATAATCAAACAAGTAAAATCACACAAATCTACGAATTCCTTAAACGGGGCGCTATAACCAAATGCGCACCTCCAAAATTTATTACATTACCCCCGTCTTCAAAAAGATCACTCGTCCCCGAGTGACACAAACGTCACACTTCTGTGGTCCAATCAAAATTGATTACTTTTTCCCCCAAATCAACCACCAACCCGATTAATGATTCCCAAACATGATTAGGACAAAACTCTGAATCAATGGGCTTGTTCCTAGTAGCCCGTCACTCAACATCCGAAACCAAACTTTTTTTTTTGAATCACTAATTGCTTATAAGTAAACCAAATGTCAACAACGAACACAAATTAACCAAGCTGAATCCTACATGAAAATGTTCCGACAAGTTATTCGGGTTCAAACTCTCTCATAACAATCCTCGGAAATCGCTGCAGGAAAGACTTCTCTACACATAGGTCTCTAACATCAAGACAACACATCTAACACAGAACCATTCCTGTTTACCCGAAAAACTCAGGTCTGGAGTTTGCGTTTCCATCTGGAATAACACGTCTCCAAATCAACCTTAGTGCACCACGTGCAGTATATTTTTCGACTCAGTCTCGGTTAGCCGATCCTATCTTCTTACAACTAATTCACTACTAATGGACCAATACTACAGCCACCGAACATAGACATAATAGAATCTACTCCCAAAGCAATAGTATGGAACATCATCACATAATGATTCACCTATACTGTGGTGTGCAATAATCATTACTTCACGCTGCTAATTAACTGACATGTGCTATGAATTGTCCTTCAGAACTTCACAAATGGACACGATTCCATCTAAGCAGACAATTCAAACTATGCATGATGGAAACCACACTGGACCATTATGATTGTCAAAATCGTAGCGAACAATCTTTAAAATACACTGTACGAAGCAATTTCCAACTGGCAAGTCGCTAGCAGGTCAAAGACAATACAACACAGGAACCTTCCTGTTTAACACCGAGGTTAGAGAATGCGTTCTTCAGAGAATAACACGTCTCTTACGAACCTCAAAAACAAGTCAACCATGACTTCAACGCCCAACTGGCGCGACAATACATTGCCGTCCACAGACCAATGCTAGACTTGACATTGCCTCACTCAACTTTTCACAACAAGTACTAAATCTACAGGGACAGAAAAAAAAGTCCACTAATATCCAAACAATCATAACACCACCACCTTCCCTTCTCAATTTTGGTCTGCTTCACTCGCAGCACAAATCAAACAAATAGATCTAATTTACCAAACTCTGGATTCAAGCAGCAAACAACTTCTAAAACAACTGTTCTTGTCTAACACTGCACACGATCAAACCATACAACTTATCCATAAGAACATAAAAAAATAGACTCTGTCTTGACATAATTAATTTACTAGAATCAACTATATTTACACAGCCATGGGCACAGATTAATTGGATGTTAACTGTGCGGCTTTTGTAATTCAACCCGTTTGACGATTTGTCCTATGCCCAACCAAAATTAATAATCACAGGGACACGATTATTACCCACCCATCACATTTGCTTTTTATCATCGGTCAGTGTTATAAACACAAGAAATAACTGAACTCAGCTTAAAATAATGTCTGTAATTTAATACATCACAGTGGCGTTTCTTCGCCGCTCTCTTCTTCGTTCCATTAAACTGGCCCTTTGAGCCGTAATTGGATATGGCGATGCTTCTTCCTTCTCGGTGTCATCGCCGCTATTGTGTATTTCTTCCTGGCTATCAGTGTGTTGATGTTCACTCTCAGCTCGCACCAAGCATGGTTTTAGTCGGTTGAAGTGAACAATCTGAGTCGTCTTTTGATTGCTCCTGGCGATCAGGTATGTAACATCCGTTACTCTCTTAACAATCCGCCATGGTCCAGTCCATTTGACCTGTAGTTTAGGTGATTTCCCTTTCTTTCTTAGAGTATGGTGCAACCATACCAGGTCACCATCACTGAAAGACTGACCATGAACTTTGAGATCATAGGCGACTTTCTGATGCCGAATAGCGGTGCCTAATTTTTGTTCGTGCTCCCTCGTTGGCCTCCCACATTGCCTTTCTATATTCCGCCACAAATCGAGGCAGACTCTTTGGGGCCTCGTCTGTAGTTTTGCCAACTAAAAGATCCGTAGTGAGAATCACTTCTCGACCTAGCATCAGCTTGTTCGGAGTGAATCCGGAGGAAGTGTGCTCAGATGCACGATAGGCCATGCTCGTAAAAGAAAGGTATTGGTCCCAGTTTTCTGGTTTATCAACCAAGTATGCTGCTAACATCTGGCATAAAGTTCTGTTATACCGTTCCACCATCCCATTACACTGGATGATAGGGAGACGTTCGCGTCTTCTTAATCCCTAATATGACACAAAGCTCTTTGAAAACGGCACTTTCAACTGTCGGCCTTGGTCAGATAACAGTACACGAGGTACGCCAAATCTACAAATGAAATTATCCAGCAACGCTCTTGCAACCGTGGTGGCTTCAATATTAGGCAGAGGCACCACCTCAATCCACTTAGTGAAATAATCTCCGATTACAACGATGTATGCATTTCCTTTCTCCGTCTTTGTAAGAGGTCCCAAAATATCCAGGGCTACCAGCTCTCCGGCTTCTCCAGCCGTTATGCCCTGAAGTTTCGCTCGGCACTTCTGGTTGGGACTTTTGTGCTGAGCGCAAACGGAGCACGTCGCACAGTAGTCACGATCATCATCCCTCATACCGGGCCAATAGTAACGTTGGCGTACTTTACTGAGGGTTTTGTCGACACCTAGATGTCCACCGGCGGCTCCATCGTGACATTGCTTTAGGACTTCTCGCCGCCAGTTGCATGGTACGTTGATGAAATTTTTAACTGGCTTGCCGGAGCGATCTAGCCAAACTCGCACAAGCATCTCGTCTGACAACTCTAATAATCTGAATGCCCCCCATAAGGCCTTAACATCTGTATTATTCCCCGATACTTCTTCCCAAGCAGGGCGTTGCTTTGCCTCAATCCAACTAATGACTTGTGATAAAGTGGCATCTTGTCTCTGTATCTCTCCAAAATGTATCCCACTGTCCAGCCGTATAGCAGAGAACCCCACTGTACGTTTGCTACAGTATTTGCACCCGTTGCAAGGTAAGCGACTCAAACCATCAGCATTCGCATGCCGAGTTCCTGGGCGATGTTCTATCACAAAATCGTATTCTGACAACTGCTCTAACCAACGGACCAACTGTCCCTCGGGCTCTTTGAAGCTCATGAGCCACCGCAGGCTACTGTGATCAGTGCGAACTTTGAAATTTCTGCCGTAGAGGTAGGTCTTAAAGTGTTGAACAAAATGTACGACTGCCAACAACTCACGACGAGTGACAATACTGGCGTTCTGTCCTGTCCAGGCAACGACTAGCGTAAGCTACTACTCTTTCTTTCCCATCTATGTTTTGGGATAGGACTGCTCCCTATGGCTTCGCCACTCGCATCTGTGTCCAGTATAAAGGGGCGATTGAAGTCCGGTACAGCCAACACTGGTGCTGAGGCAAGCGCATTGCATAGTTTTTCGAATGCCGCCTGATGTTCTTATGTCCAGCGGAAAACAGAGTTCTTTGTCGTTAGTTGGTGTAAAGGAGCTGCAATTTCAGCAAAGTGTCCTACGTACCGCCGGTAATAACTACAAAACCCAAGGAACCTCCGCACCGCGGTAATTGAATTTGGAGTGGGCCATTTCATAACGACAGCTACTTTCTCAGGATCAGTGGCAACTCCTGCCGCTGAAATAGTATGACCAAGATACCGAACCTCTCGCGCACAGAAAGTGCATTTGCTGGGTTTCAACTTTCAACCGGCCCCTAGAAGACAGGTAAAGACCCGTGCTTGTCTTTCGAACGTGCTTCCGAACACTATCACGTCGTCGAGATAAATCAGGCAAACTTCATACTGCAACCCAGCTAAGACGGCTTCCATTAGTCGTTCAAAGGTCCCAGGTGCGTTGCATAAACCGAACGACATGACTTTAAATTGATAGAGACCCCTTCTCGTTGCAAACGCCGTCTTAGGCCGATCAGCCTACTCAATTTCTACTTGCCAGTACCCCGACATCAAATCTATGTCGAGAACCACCTCATGCCAGACAGCGAATCGAGACTATCATCAATTCTAGGAGGAGGGTACGCATCCTTTTCTGTAACTAAATTTAGCGCCCTATAGTCTACGCAAAACCTCTTCTTTCCATCTTTTTAAGCCACTAATACCACTGGGGCAGCCCAGGGGCTAAAAGAAGGTTCTATAACCCCCTTTTTCAGCATGTCGTCCACTTGCATGTCAATCTCCTGTCGGAGATGGAACGGTAATCTTCTGGGTGGGACTCGAATTGGAGCGGCATTCCCTCTCTTGACTGAGTGCTTGATCAAGTTTGTTCTGCCCAAGTCGTCATCATCTTTAGCAAACACTATGCGAAATTCACTTAACTGTTGACTTGGGGCGGCTGCTTGTTTAGGAGTCAAATGGCCACTTGATCTCTCAAATAGCTCAGACAAATATGATGGTAGACTGCCGTTCGAATCCAGTCTGGAACGGTCGACATTTTGTGTCGATAGGGCTGCACTGCCTTCACAACAAACACCAGCCTGCAAGTTTACCACCTCTTTAGTCGGGTTTAGCAACCGTATTGGCACTGTTCCGTCCATCGTCTTAATGACGGCTCGCGCGACGAGGATTTTCGTTTCATGTCTAAACAATGACAGAGGCTCTAGCACTGACTCGGTAGCTAGCTTCCCACAACCAACATTCGCCATCCAACCTCGCGTGATAACTTCCCTCTCTGCCGGGACCCTGATGTTTTCAGCCAAGGTGATACGATGACATCCCAAAGACCCCGCAAAGTAGCACGGGAGCTTTAGTCCCTGCATTTGCAGTGTACACTGTGTAATACTAATGTCGCACTTATGCAGACGGAAAAAATCTAACCCAAGTATTCCATCGGGCTTAATATCAGCTACGACGAAAACATGTCGCCTTCTGACGCTTTTCCAAGCAATCAAAAATTCAGCCTGTCCATAAGTTTCAATTTTGTTACTGGAGACACTGATTAGTTGGCTATCCACAGTGCTGAGTTTTGGCTTTCGATGACCAAGTGTTACATGGAAACTCATTAACACTTTCTCTCCGTGACGTTTGCTCCTAATACTTGGCTAATTATTTCGGGCTACGGAATATTTCCATTGCACCGAATTCCAATAATCAAGCAAGTAAAATCACACAAATCTACGAATTCCTTAAACGGGGCTCTATAACCAAATGCACACCTCCAAAATTTATTACAGTACTAACATCTGAAAAATATCGACGTGCGGACATCATTGAAAACAACGAAATAGTTCTAACCTGTGTGTACAATACCAGATATAGCATATAGTAGGTATGTTAAAGAGTTATTCAAATCGGTCATTCGCATCAAAATCCATTATCAAAGTTGCAAGGTTATTGTTAATAAATACACAGTTTGGAACGTCCCTGAATAAATATAAGGTCTAAATGAAAATTCTATATCCCTGTAGTCTTGTATTCCATCTCCTTTTTGTTATAAAGAATACACGATGCAAGAGATTTCTACGCAAAATTGTGTATTATCATTCGTAATGTTTATATATATATATATATATATATATATATATATATATATATATATGTATATATATGTATACATATATACATATATATATATAAAAGCAATTTGATATACCTTCTCTTGCACTCGTCACCTCGCTATTTGTTTCAAAGATTAAAGTTCATACTGGATAACAAACAGAATGACCAAAAGACAAACTAACTAACTAACAAAATATGCAACTCCCCGTCTCTCTATCTCTATATCTATATATACATACACACACACGCAAAAATTAGCAATAAAAGTACATACCTGTGTCCTTGGCATGACCTTGTAGAGCTTGATGACCTCATCGGGGTCAAGTATTTGGTGAGCGAAGTACGTGATGACCTTTCCTGTCATGTCATAACTCAAGAAGTTCTCGATTGAAATCTCATCCCCCTGAAATCCTAAAGTTACAGTTGCGTTTTGTTTATTTAAGTGCTTGATGCAGTTTTTCTTTTAAATGTTATGGCGATATTATAAAACAAATCAAATTTAAGTTCATGGGGAAATTTTCAAGCCGATTCATCATGTGGGTCCCCTACAATCGTAACCCGTGCAATGTATAGGTAAAATGGAATTCTACGGGTCAGCTGCATACTCCGGAACGGTTATCTGTTATTCTGTTATCCTTAGCTAGATCACATACAAATATGACCCGATCCCTGTCCAAGATGTGTCACAAGGAAGATATCGAACTTGTAAACCTTTCTGACATTTACAAAGCACCCCTAATCCTATTAAAGATTCATAGTTTGTATTTAGAAATGGCTCGAATTAGTTGCACGATGTTATACATGGAAGCACCTATGGACCAACTGCTATTTTCAGATATTTCACGTCTTCTTGGAAAACGTGGAGGTCATAATAACCACCAACATATGAAAGCCTTGGTATTTTATATTTGACAGCAGCTGCATTTGTGATGGTGTCTGACACGAATGGCTCCTTCTTAAACTCAGAGATCGTGGCATGAAGATTTATCCACAAGGATGTTTTACAACATGCCGACTCGCTTCGAAAATAACGTTCCCAACTTTACGAGCTTGATAGAGGTTATATCAGAGCCGGAAGACAAAGGGTGTGAATTGTGCCTTCCATGCCTGTGTTTGTGCACGGTACTGCACAAGGAAAACATTTGAAAGGATACTTTTGGCAAATACTATTATTTTCCTTCTTGCAAATAATCTATGCGATCAATAGGATTTTATTACTCCATTCACCAATGTAAAACTGAGTCCTCAACATTTATCACATCGTATTAACTAATCAAGGTACATACTCTGTTGGTATTAACTTATCTAAGGTACATACTCTGTTGGTATTAATTAATCTAAGGTACATACTCTGTTGGTACAATTCAGTGATAGTAATATTGCCATCTTCATAACTAACTATGAATTTTATTGCCTTGAGAGATATTTTCTTTCATTCAGTCTCTGTCCTACAGCACGACCGAGTGCCTTGACGTCATTTGGTGATATGGACTGGTCCGTATCTGATCGAGTGCCTTGACGTCATTTGGTGATACGGACCTGACCATATCTGATCGAGTGCCTTGACGTCATTTGATAATATGCACCTGTCAGTATCTGATCAAGTGCCTTGACATCATTTGGTGATATAGACCGGTCCGTACCTAATCGAGACCGATTATCATATTCCTTCACCGATGACTGATGGTGTGCCACATCAACCCGGTGATCCAGGCCCTGCCCAGAGGGCAGTCCATACCCAATGATATTGCCATTTTTATTAGTAATTATTGCATAAATATGATCTGAAACATTCCAGATTAAGGACATAACGCTTGGCATTCTGTACATTTAACATGATTTATTTTCTTTATTTAAAACAGTAACATTGAAACACACCTCACAGTAGATAATCTGTTTACAAGGATAACATCACTGTTACAACAGTTCTAAATTGGTGGTAAAATGGCACCTGAAGAAAACCGTACGCTTTGATGTTACATTACACTTAATTCGATCTGTATTTCCAGCCATCTTTTTGTCTAGAAGGACTTTAGTGCATAATGTAAAGATTAGAAATTCTTATCTTGCAGAGTTGGAACATAGGGATAACGCCATTACAAAGTAGAACTCGGCAGAAGTCACAGTACAGGTAACGTGACAATGAAGCGCATATGAACTGCCTTATATAGTCTGGTTGTTAATTCTTCGTTTTTCATTTGATTTTAATAAGTGGCAACTGACAGAAATAGGATCCAGTCAATGTTTTATGTATTAATGCGCAAAGACGATGTATGAAAAGTTTATATGATCCTTTGGTCAAACAGCCTACAGGCAGTAATATATCCTGAAAGAGCATGTGCTGTGAGGAGCTTGTCAAATGCGTTGTCGCGCCGAATTGAACGATACAAACTAGCACCACCATAGAGACACATTTTAATAAAATATCGTTTATAATGATCTAAAGATTATACTAAGGGTTGAGGCAGAAAGGAACACAAAACGAAGTCTTTTGAAAAATATGGACAGGCAGACAAGCAACAGACAAACAGGCAGAGAGAATGGAAGACAGATGAAATAATCAGTTGTTAGGAACTAACCCAATCCTATGCCAGTTTGCATTGCCACCAACATAGTAAAGACGTCTGAGGGAAAATCAGGAAACTGGTGTTTTAGCATGATATTGCCAGCCCAGGTAGCGGCCTGCATAAAAGATGAAATGTTTAAGTAGATTTTTACTCACCATCTCTGGCACAGCTAATTTAAGTCGATTATAATTTGTAATAAGTATTGGTTATTGACTGAGTAATGCAAAATATTCGTCCCGTGGGCTAGTGGTGAAGGAAGACCAAGCTTGCGAGGGCATTCTACGACCTCGAACGAGGGACACAGTTTTCAATACTCAGTCAATAACCTTTTTATTACATACTTATAAAACAAGCATATTATTCATATTTATATTTTGGGAATAAAACAATTTAAACAAAGAAATTTTAAACGCTTTATTGAACATTGTACATGTCACTCATGTTACGAATTAAACCTGCTCTCCGAGCAGTAATGTACGTTACTCTACTGACTTGAAAGCGCACGCGCACATGGGATGATTCTCATTCCGACGAAACCAGTTGATAAAGAGGATGGAATTTTATGTAGTCATTGAGTCAAGGCAATATTAACATTAGGAGCCAATGACGCAATACATCAATGAAAATCGAAGACACCATTATAGAAGGATGAGTCATACAAATTCCGTGTACGGTCATTGTTGAGTTTCTGTGATACTGTCATGATTGTACATTTTCAAGTATAGTGCGTCAAGATTGTTGACAGGGTTATGCGGTCCATCCGTCTTAAATAATACCTAAAAAATGATATACATTTGTTTGGAGTTGGTTCTGTTTCATTAAACTCCTAGTACAAGATACAACGATGTTATTCAGAGTGGATAAAAGTGCAGAGTTTACGTAAAATGAACGACATGTAGAATGTTTAATAAAACTTTTGAGATGATTTGTTTTTATTATGTTATTCCTACAATATAGGAGAACGAACAATATTAATACCCATATCATTGAATATTTTACGACTCGATGGCCATAAATTAGGTTACAGAAAGAAGAAAAACCAAAACGTTTGGTAAAACTTAAATTTAATTATCAAGTTACAAAATGAAAATTTAAGAGGACCGTACAGGAGCTGCTTAAACTCATTCTATTCTTGTGGCTGTAGATGTGAAAAGTTTCTTTTGGCTGTAGATGTGAAATTTTTCTTATAGAGATTAAACTCATTCTTTTCTTGTGGCTGTAGATGTGAAAAGTTTATAATAGAGATTAAACTCATTCTTTTCTTGTGGCTGTAGATGTGAAAAGTTTCTTGTGGCTGTAGATGTGAAAAGTTTATTCTGGTTGTAGATGTGAATAGTTTCTTATAGAGATTAAACTCATTCTTTTCTTGTGGCTGTAGATGTGAAAAGTTTCTTGTGGCTGTAGATGTGAAAAGTTTCTTATAGAGATTAAACTCATTCTTTTCTTGTGGCTGTAGATGTGAAAAGTTTCTTATAGAGATTAATATTTCCGAATTCTGAAGACTTGTTGAACCAAAGTCACTACAATCCGGCTGTACGTCATCATTTAAATCTTCGCTGTGTGGGACAGGTGTAACTAAATTGACAATAATTTACAGGGCTATCTCTATATTCCAAAAATATTTATATAGCAGAGTGTTGATGATATAATACGAGTCACTTTTTCTTCAACTGTATAAGGACCATAGTACCCAGTACCTGAAGAGAATTTTGGAGTATAGGTAAGAGAACCAGAACTTTATCACCAGGCTGAAATGTTCTTTCCTTTTTAGTTTTGTCATACCTTAATTTCATTTTTGATTGGGTAGAATGAATATTTCTTGCTACTTCACAGAGACGCATTCAAGCAAATTAGTCTCTGAATCCTCTATTAAAAGAAGCTTATCTTTGAGCAGCTTCATTACTCCACGGCCAATATGACAAAAAACTGGTTCAAAAAGAGTAAAACCTGCTATTTGACAAATATAACAAGATCTACATTATTTGGAATTTTAATTTTCGGCCTATAGAAATGATGTAAGATTTTGTGATAGGTTTGATTTACTCCTAAATGACAAGCCAATTGAGTGTCATTGGTTAGCTTAAAAATTTCCTGTCTATATGACTTAGGAACAACAATTTGAAAGTTTGCTGACCGCTCGTCACCAGCAGGTACCTCAGGTGGCCTCCATTTTCTCTTAAGGACCCCATTTGTGACAAAATAACACAAGGTACATGTGCAACTACAGGTTAGTTAATAGTCCTCTGAAATAAGCAGGAGATCTCATGATCTTGTTCCTGTTCGATGAAAATTGATTGTCGTTTGTCACCCTAATTAAAAATGAGAGAATGGGTGGTAAGATGAGAAATACAATAATCAATACCTTTTGATTTATCAGTGTCAGGAGCAAACGTGACCTCATCAAAAGCCTGACCAATAATGTGCCAGCTAAAGGAATAATTTCCTGATCAACATTATTCTCAAGAGCTCTTTGTGCCATAGCTCAAGTAACTGCACAAGTAGAGTATACATCAGGGATTTCATTTTCAATAGGATCAACGTTTGATTGAAACAAGGCTGGTCAGTTACAACTGGTTCAACTACAACCTTATATCCAGCCAAGTCATTGCCTGCAGCAAAGAACACCATCATGAGCAAGCAAGTCGCCGCTCCGACAGTCGCAGGTCCGGAAACTAAATCTGATGACAAATTTTCACAATGAGAGGTACATTAACAAAGCCGAATTCTACTCTCTGAAGAAGAATACGTTCACGATAAGAAGACGTCTTAGATAAAGGCAAAGTACCTGACAATAATGGACTCGGAGAAGCTCCTGCGTCCCTTAATATTTGAAAAGGGATAGGATTGGTAAAATCACCAATAAATGATAAAGAACCCTTCGACATAAATGGTGCATAATTCTCCATATCATACTGGGGTTTGCTTGACCCAATATATGTACCGTTTCCAATACATAACCGTGACCTTGACCTCTTTGAAATAAGATCATTTAGAATAGCTGTTTTTATTCCGTTTATTATTTTTTTATTAATAGCAATCAGAAATAGCGTGCCCTATCTTCTTGCAAAAGGTGCAGGTAGGAACTGATAAGGATTTCTGATCGGTCTCAACAGAACTTTCATTCATATCAGTTTTGTTCGATTGAAATTCGCAAATAAGTGCCAGAGACTGAAATGGTTTTTTACTTAACATATACTGAGAGGAAGACTTATCAACAAACAAGACTTTGTGAGTCAAGGAAAAGTTTTAATGAGCTGTACGAACAGCTTCTTCCAAATTTTCTACCTGGTGTTCATCTTGACTTCACTATGGATGCACCGGTTGAACTTCTCAAATCAATAAGAGTTGTATTTGCATTATCCTTTTTATGCATTTGTAGTTCTGTTTTGCTCTCTTCTGTGGCTTTTGTACATTATGTCCAAGAACAAAGTTCAAAAAGGACTCAAATCTATAGAATCGAACCATTTCTGGATAGAATTCGAAACAAAACTCTCCATCCTAGATGATATTGCGAAAGGTTCTTCGTTTCACTATATGAAATCAAAAGAACGGGGACTAAGAAAAATAATTCCAGGACGAAATTAATTTACATTCAAAAAAATTTTTGATTTCTCAAATATTTCTGAAATTCGCATCCCGGACGTGCCCTCAATTTCTGTAAACGACTCAATGGTCTTAAGCTAAATAACAGAAAGAAGTAAAACCAGCAAGTTTTGTAAGACTTAGTAAACAATTTAATTATTAAATTTATAAAATGAATATTTAAGAGGAACTTACGAATCATAAATTGAATAAAAAATAAGCCCCAAAAAGTTTTATTTAGGTTCAAATAAGTCCAATGTTAAGAATAAATTTCAAATCGTGGAACGTACTGGTCTGCCAGCAGTCCTGATGTACCCAAATGGCATCGTCCAGTACTCCTCTGAATAATTAACAATAGCCACAGAATAATAGTGTAGTCCAATAAGCACTTTATAATTCGAACGATAATCCAAACAAACCTTTCCTCTCAATTAATATCTAAACACAGCATAAAATACGTCTGCAGACTTGGATGTTACAACAATAACAAAAGAAATAAGAATGAAATAATTGTCCAACCCTAGCTACTTATGTATAAGATCAAGAGGTGGAAACGCATTTTGCTACTACTGGTACGTGATATATTGCAAATCTCCACATCATTAAAACAGCCCACATGACCTAACTCGTCAATGGCAAATAACTCGATTTTTTAAGAACCAACCTGACCAAACTGTCCAATGGGAAACCACTCCAAACTCGTAAACAGGTTTTATAATTAATATTATTATTAATAATTGTAAATCCCTACGCATGCCAGAATACAAAATTTCTCTATAAGCTCCACAATCAACCGTCATGAGAGACATGATATTACAGTGTCATTCCTTGTTAACTCAAGAGAAAGCTTGACAAGTGCGGACATCCCCCCCTCCCGCCAACGAAAAACAGATCTTACGTTTCGAACGGGCACGTTGGCCACTCTTGAAAGATGTATCGCCAACTCTTTCATATAGCTTGTATCACTTGCCGCTGACACGCGCTCAAAGATTTCAATCAGAACACTGAGCGTTAGATTGGATCCAAACACTGATGTAGAGTCGAACTGCAAGACAAATCAATAGAAAACACAGGGTTTAGCGAAAAAGAAGGAAAAACGTGGGACTTTAAACTTTTTGTTACATCTGAAAATTTATTTTTCCCAGTTCGAAAAAAACGGTTGACTGTCTTTTAGAGACAGAATTTTCTGTTCATTACTAAATGTAAATAATTATTATTTTATAAATTAATCACGAGGTAGCACTCTAGATGAAAATCATCTTAATAATACAATATACACCTTAATAACGTTTACACATGCGTGTTATGTATCTCTTTAAGATCTCTGTCTTCCTGTGAAATCAAAAACAATTAAGGTGATCACCTCTTGCAAATTGCAAATAACGTTCTCATTTTAGTCTAAAAACAACCCCCACTTGTTAAGTGCGTCAAGAAAATAGATTTAACTTGCTTTCACTTGGAAAGAAATCAGTAGTAAAAGAGATATTATTCCGTGCGTAATAAACAAACGCATAAATATGAAAGAAACTCTATGGTCTTTCAACAATCGTCATTAAACAAGAACTGTTGTCCATTATTAAAACTTTAAAGCGAAAAAAGCAAGAAAAATCAAAGATGACAGAAAAAAAGATCTAAGTTGACTCACAGACACGTCGTACAGTTCCTTCATTCCATGCATGTCAATCAACACATCGTAATTCACTGGGTTCAGATCCTTAAACACACCTGTAGGAGGCATTATTTTTATTGTCAATTATAATTTAAAATGTTCTTTCTCCCTGATAATATATTACTAGTATATATTTAATACATGTTGACGATTTATAAGTGATCGTGTAAAATGAAGATTTGTGTATTTTACAAATGAAATTTCAAAGAATATTTAAAGTGAATCGATATAAGAGAAATAAGTATTACCTCTTTTAAACCCATCAGGGACGATTACTCACAGAAACTGTTAACATTAAGTTGCAATAATTTTTCAGCATCAGAACTCTTTATGTACACATGCTGCTAGTCCACTTCATCGACGATAAAAATTGTGTGTGTGTTAGATCCTTCCACTATTTTATCGGCGCACCCTCAGCTGGTGAGGTAAACTGATCAACCCGTAATGCTTCCACCATTATCGTGCTTTCAAGCTGTGCAGAGGTTTCTAAATTTACAAACGCTACCTAACCCTCATCTTCGCTAGACAAGGTTAAGATATGATACCCCTATCTACGCCTTGGCGTATCAAGCAGATATTTCTGTGCTCAGGGTTTGTGAATTTCATTGGATGCGGCGGCTAGCCACCACATCCAATCAAAATTAAGTTGTTCAAATTTGAACACTGTTCCTACATGATCTAGACGATGGGAGCACACAGCTTAATTGGATTGATAAATAAGCAATTGTACACTGCCGGTCCGTATTTGTACAAATACCTTTCACTCAAATACACCTATAATGGCTTCCCTCTAGTACATAATCATACTTTCGATGTTTAACTTAACAAAGTATCCTTTTTAAGTCAATTGCCTCCACCATTTCCGACCGATGAACAATGCACCGCTTTTACATGCTATTGGTTTGTCGGCATTACATACACAAGGAGGCAACTCATTAAATCCAATAGACGTCGCTAGGACAAAGCACTGAAATACATGTTCGATTCGCCAAGGTGTAGATGAGAGTTATCATATCGGAACCTTGGATAGCGAAGATGCCTAACCCTACACTAAGCAGGGAAGCAACAGGAAACCGCCTTTGTAATGTATAGGAAACCGGAGTACCCGAAGGAAACCACTATGCCAATGGAGGGAGGCGGATCCTGCAGATAGACAACCTTCACGCCCTTGTGATCCAGCCAGGGTCTAGCGCTGTACACACTTCAGTTAGTCAGCGCTTATAAACCACTCGGTAACCGAGACATCCTAAATACGTAAAACAATGATTCTTAACCCAAGGGTCGCCATTCTGTTTAGAGTTGGCCGCCGAGATCAACTGTAATAATTTGAAATTTCCTACCCAAGTGTCTCTTTTTAGCATTTTATGGGTGGCGAGGGTAACACCACCTTTCGTAAATTCACCTCACCTGCACAGCCTGGTCATATAAATATACATGACTTAAACACAGGGGTAGGATTGGGTTGACCTAATCTGTCGCAGGAAATTAAAGTTTTGTCATTTTGTAAACTATTTGACCCTATCTGAAACAAAATTCAAGTCCGATTCAGCAATGCGTCACAGCGGGTTTGTATTCATTTTCAAGGAAGTAAGAAGGCAGTAAGGGGATATAACTTCAGAGAGAACGGCGTCTGGTCAAATAAATCAAACATTACTTTCTATGTCTGAAATGGAAGGCAGTTTCTATTTCTTTCTTCTAGCTCATGAAGTACTCGTTTCGGTTGTTGAAGATCAACTTTTGTAGGCATACACAATCAAGCGTCGCATGGCATGATGGAAAATCTTATATTTTCACATTTTCACATTTTTATATTGTCACGTGTGAAATATAAAAATGAAAAAAGCATGAAAATTATTTCGCCAATAAGTCTCTATATTTCACTCTTAAGTATGTAATAAAAGGTTTCTAGCGTTTTAACAGGCAACATCCCACCCAAACTCCCACCGCATTGTAGCCATTGAGAAGTTCGTATTATACCTCTTTCTCAATAATAGCATTTATATTTCTTAAAAAGAATGCAAGACCTAATGCGAAGAAAAAACCCCAGTAAAATTATTTAAACATTTTATATAAAGCAAAGAAAGCCCTTAAGAAAAGTTCGAAGTTGTATGTACGTGTTGAGCATGTTAATTACACAAAGGAGAATGAAACTCAAATGTGTCAGCAACTTTAATAAATAAAAGAAAAGGTAAAGATGCGACATATCTCCAAAACTTGTTTTTAAAAACGACCAAAGCTGTTTGTACCTGTTCCGGTATTGCCCATGATGAATCGGACCCTCTTGTCAATACTGTTCTTTAAAATATCCGTTAGTTCTTGTTCAGTAGTGGGTTTGTACCACTGTGCATCACGAAGCACTAGTCTGACAGATGACGAATCTGGACATTGTCCAGTGCATCTCTTTCCAGTACGTTTACATAGCTTGCCTTTCAAGTCCTAGAACAAATGGTTCAAATTTAAATATTATTATGATTGTAAACTTCATAATTTTTTTAACTAATGAACAAGGACTGCACGCGCACTGTATGCGTCTTTATTTTTTCATGCTATAAACTGTTCTCAAAAAATATTTTGAAATATTAAAACACACCAGTGTGATAGAGTAAGGCATAGTTTCTGTTGTTGTTGTTATGGGGTTTAACGCTATCTTAAGACATAGTTTATAATCATACGATTGAGTACGTCGTTGTGTTTACCAACTGAAAGTTATTAGTATTCATAACGGTAACATACGGGTCAGAATAATGTTTCCAGTAAGCATGCGCATTCGCTTTACTGGAAACTTATCCCCAGTTCCATGTCAAAAAGAATTTAACCATAATTTTGGGGTTTATTTTAAATAAGGCTTGTACAATTTGTTTAACGTTTTCGCTATTCAATAAATTTTGAAAATAAGTCTCGCAAATAGAAAACAGCGCCGTTTGATGAATGTATATTCTTTCAAATTTATAAAGACAAATCCTCGTCATTCAGCCAATGAACAAATAGTGCCTTATGATTGGTTATAACAGTCAACCACCTAGTCCAATGAACAAATAGTGCCTTATGATTGGTTATTCCAGATCTGATGTCCAAGATAAACGTATGAATCAGAAGAGATACATTACTAGGTAGCTGGTTTAAGTTCAGTTGTGAAAATGATCATGCAGTGGGTAGAATTATGTTTCCAAGAGATATTTGTGCATTTCTGTTACACCAAGTTTTAGAGGTAATGTTTAATAAGGTTTAAACAGTTTTAACATAGGATTAAGGACACGGAACAAATGATCAACATGGTTTCATTTACCAACAAATTACTTGCCCGAAAGTATAAAAAAGCAGAAAAACATTAAAAACAAAAACCTTTTGATTCCAAGGTGCCATAGCCTTAAAGTTGCGTTTGAATAATCTGCCGCTGAATATCAAAATGAACTCGATACATCAGATGAAACTATAAAGTCACTGTTAGTATGTAAACTGAGCCCCAGTTACAACATACAGAAACTAGTCATACACATAACATTAACAATATGGTTTTATCAAAACCCCTTGCAGAGGTCGCAGGAGTAGCCACTATTTGATAAAGAACACACCAAAAAGTTAGCATATGAAAAATGAGATATGGGTACGTATTGAAAACACAAAATAGATTTGAAGATGTTGATGCATGTACGTTGCATTATATTACCGTATACTCGAGACAGTGAGTTGTAAACAAGTACAAGCGAATACAAATAAACATTGCCCAGAGAATATTAAAATATAACTGGAATTAATTGGACGTTTATTGAAAAACATCATTAGTACATCGAAAAACTACCACAAATATTCGATAGTCTCATCCTTCATTGAATGTAATCTTTTCACTGTACAGTTAATCAGCCAGTTCTTGTTATGTAGTGCGCATGCGTGACCGGATTTACGTACCTCTATGTCTCCTATGTCGCTTTTAGAGCAGGAGGATGATGTTACCAGTGCTTTCATGGCATCCAAGATGGAACGGTATCCTGTAAAACATTGATACCATTACCAAAAGTTACATTGCCTTAATTCTGAAATCGTGTCTTAAATTTGAAGTCCAGACATAATTCATTTGCTTGTCGAAAATTCAGTCGGTTATATATTGTGTAATTAAAGTGGTTGATTCTGAACAGAACTTTGTGCCGATGCTCATTTGCTCTTGGTATGGGCGGTGCTTTCCTTGATTGTATAATTACTTTCCTGGAAACCCCCAGGAGAGAACACAAATTCGTTTCTTTTTGCAAAGTGCCTTGTTGCGTTGAGTTACTGCTATATCAGCTCTGCGCACATTTACGGGATTCAAATTAGCTGGTATGCGTTACTGATATATTCGCTTTGTGCACACTTACGGGACAAACTGGCCAGTATGCGTTAGCGAAACTTAAGGGAAATTTTAAGTAACATATGAAACGAACGAAATGGTAGGAAAAACAAGCATATCAGTTGATCCGGTTCTGCGTTTTAACATACGGTTGAAAGGAATGCTAGAACATTGATAATCAAACCTAAAATAAATTGACCAGCCCGATTTGGGGTATTTTGAAGGTCAATAAAATTATGTAGACAACCTAGACAGAAATGCAAATAAATACGGTGTTGTTTGCTGGGATTTTCTAGGTAAATAAATGCCTTTCAGTTTCGACTCCTTACTAGACTAGAAGTGGAGATATTTGTTCTACAGAGTACTTATCAACTATATACAAATTTATTTTTGTTTTAGCAATGCGTTATTTAACTAAATAAATAAATATTTTGCTATAGAATATGGCCTGAAACGTTAGCAAAATATCGCTTTAGGTTCAAGGCTCCCTGGGTGACAGCGGTCTAAAGAGCTCGCCTTTACTGACCACTGCCATCTCACCTTTGTCCACTCGGTAAGTGTGAGTATGTGAGAAAGCTTGCAAGTAGCTTTCAGGGGATCAGTGGTTCTTCCCAGAGGAATTCCTGGGTTCTTCCTCCACCAGGTAAACTGGCCTCCATATATAGCCAATCATGTGCTAAAAAATGGCATCAAACTCACAAGAACAGCAACTTTAAATTCAAACGTATTTGCACAAAGCATACTCTTTCATCGCTGGTTAATATTTCTCTCTTCGTTTTTAAAATATACCGCACACAGTAAACTATAAGAAACGGCCTTGCGGCATCTGGTTTTAAATTTTACTAAAACAATTTTAGCACCTGTAGGATTGACAAATGCTTCGTGTCTTCATGATTTCTTTTTCATTAATCTTTTCCAACTATTTTCCAGTTACATGTTACCGGTTATCTCTTTGCATTTTCCATTTGTAACAGCTATGTTTAATTTCTGATTGCACTTTTCAGTTTCTGTAATATCAAAGAAGTTCTTCCTATTTTGTGTCTTTGATATATCTAATTGTTCTTAGGAAAACTTTACTCTAGCGGGCATTGATTATGACACTAGACTTTGTCCATTCTTTGATATTTAACAAAACAAGAACAGGACCATTTAGTTTTGTGCTTTATGTAAAAGCAACACAAGTAGGTTATTTATTAATGAGCAAATTGTACTACAGGTTCATGCCCAAGGAAAACAATTTTGTAAGCGATTCGGGCAAACTCGATAGTAGGATTCGACCAGGCACTATTTCAGTCGCGAGTCTGCCATGCAAGGCACTGTGCCTCCGCTCCAGTAAAAGAAAATATGGCAAGTGGTGAGAAGTAAGAGATTATGGAAGATTACGAGATATACTGTTGACATGTTTATGTGTTTTAAGCAGTGACATGACGTTCCGCTGCTGAAATTAAAAGCAACAGCAACTTTTTAACAGTGTTTGTGATGGTCGAAACAGACAGTGCAATATATGTTCTGTTTTCAATTTGTGCAGATTATGAAAGACCTAACAATTTTAATCTATCTTGATATTCATTCATCCGTTAATCTGTAGTTGTACTGCACAAGGAAGCAAATCCAAGTATTAGGTTCATATTTGTCATAAATTTGATATCAATATTTACACTTCCAGACTGGTTTGCAACATTCAACATTACCTGCTCTGGACTATGTTTATACGTAAAAAGCAGCCAACAAAACGGATGTAGCGTCCCTAAAGCTTGGTGTACAATTTAAGTTCTTCTGGTACATTATCTATGAATTATTTGTTGGTTTTATTTCCTCCAAGATATATCCAGTCACTCTGGCGGAATTTTAAAATTATTGTAGATAAAAATTAAATAAATATTTAATGGCTATATAAATACACGTTGCTTTGGACATGATTCAACCTCACAAGGGAATGTTTGGAGATAATTGGATCTTGTTATTCAGTATATCTACACCCCGTGAAACGCGCACTGGATTTTAATTTGTCCATCATATCAAAATTCTTTCCATATCAACTGACTTTGTTAACTTTCATGCAAATTTGTTGTACGTAGCAAACTTTTTATCCAGAAAAATACATAGCGTATTGTTTAGTTTATGCTGATGCTATGCCTTCTTTGAATGAAACTTCGGATGGGGTGGGTGGGTGGGTTTAAAAGTCTCCATTATGGCAACAACGCTGTTGAAATTTTCATTTGCCCTTAGTCTTCCAATCTCAGTAGATTCTCGTCTTTTATTTAGCACTTGTCATCGAGCTTATAAGAAGTTTTAATTAGAATTTATTTCGTATTTTTAAATTATTTCTCTACCAATTTATTACACCACTAGGATATTGTAGAATGTAGTCTCCTTATTGGATTTTTATTTGTACCAATTTGTTGCCTACTTTGATGTTTTTTAATGGACTCTTCACTCGAGGGCATTTCTCATATCTGGCATGTTTTAAGTCATTATTTTCTATTGCACCAGTTTGGGCATATCTATCCTAGAGTGGAAAATCGTTCTCTTTATAAATTGAAAATTATAATGCTCCTTAATACTACTGATCTTGAATTATTCTTCAGTCGATGGAGGGGTATACGTTTGGGTAAGTCATGTAATTAATCGCATAATAGTTTCAGCTGGTTCCCAAAATTTAACCATTCAACATACAGTTTCCAGTTCACAAGTACATATATTTGGCCATTCATTACTTTGGTCTTCAAGATCTTTTCATCTTAAAATATGTCATCTTTTTCATCGTATAGATAGATACAACTCTCGCTTTAAGTATTTCAGGTTACAAATGGCTGGATCATCTCAGTTTACTTGCAGAGTTTATAAAATTCCACGTAAATTTAGCAATGTAACCTTTTTCTAAAATTGTTTTATTGTATTTGGAAATTCTAATTGTTTCATTTATTTAAATGTAGGATTTATAATTATATTAGTTGTTACATGGCCGCATAAATTCATCCAGGTTCTTTTTATAGGTCTTTTTCCTTTCGTTCTTTATGTGGTGCCAGGTGGATTGATCTGTGATGAGCATTACTGAATTCCTCAATTACTGTATTCCTAATGGTAAAACGTGAACCTATTTTCTTGTTTCTAGTGAGATACCTCCACGTTGCAGTCTTCTAGGATCTTCTTACACCTTTATATTACATGTAATGTTGTCTTAGTAAGTTGAAAAGTATTCAATTAAGGATTTTTCTCACTGAAGGTTTCTCCGAAAGTATTGTTCTTTTTTTTACTTTTTTTTTTGCCCAAGAGGATTTTGAGAAGACTTTAATCACTGTCAAAATATATTTGTATATATCGTCGTATTTTATTTTCTTAAATGACAATTTAGGTCTGCTTGGCACTGGTTAGTCCCCTTTCTGATTTAAACTCTTTCGTATAAAAAATATCGTTTTTCTCGCTTTTAAGTGTAAAGCGAAGGTTGATTTTTCCATTAACCATTCTTTCAACTTAGCTTACTTTTCTTTTAGTCGCGTTTAATTTGTTTCCACAATTGACTGATGTCTGTGCAAGCAACTGCACTTTAGGACTGTAGCAAAAATATCTTGAAAACTCGCTGTTTTCATCTTTATTGGAAAGGCGTACGTGTGGTTCATTAATTTAAAAAGTTTATAAAAACATGCAGGGAATACTGTATGCATGATAAATTGTCTTGTGGCCTTGTTAACATGCTTAATGGTACATTCATCTACATCTGCTTTTTTCGATAATTTGCAAAGTTGTTTCATTCCTTAAAAAAGTATGAATGATACTAGACTTCGTCAAACTGTCCATTTTTATGACAATCTGCGACAACTGAATATTATCATGAGTTACCATGTGTTGTGTATAATCGATACCATCAATTCTATACCTTTTCGGTCGTTGTGGATTGAACTTGTAAAATTTACGATGTCTTTAAATTATAATGTAAATTTAGAAGAATACAAATCTGTATTTATTTACATCAAATTCGTAATTTATAAATTTTTTATACGGTACTATTTGACATCTTACAATCACGGTTGATTTTATCATGAAATGAATGGTGTAAATCAACATCTTTTCCAAAGAATTGGATTGTACAGTTTGTGATGTTTGAAATAAAATTCAAGTTTTATTTTCTTGCGTATTATTTGTTAAACAACTAGCTTTGACCACAATTTCATCCTATGCAAACGCACAAGCTAATGCACAATATTTTTATACCCATATTGTTGCTATGGTGTTAAACTCGAAATATTTACATGGCCACAAGAAAAGAGTCCAATATCGACCCTTCTACACTGCTGCAAAAATTGAAGTGGAAAGTCAAGAAAAAGAGCGGAGAAAAGTAAAAAGAAATTAGGTATTTGATGCAAATAAATGTATAGCAAGAATGTTATCACTTTATCTCTTAATGCATGTAAAAACAGTATTAAAATACCTAAATTTAATGCAAGGCCGGCCCATGATATTTGGCGCCATGTGGGAACTATGAGTTTGCCCACCCACCCCCAAAGATAAGAAATTCACTTCCGTCTAATTTGGCGCCCCTTAAAGCGTGGCGCTCTAGGCGACCGCATAGTTCACTTATATAGTCGGGCCGGCCTAAGTTACTGTTTTTCTACGGTTATACCCATTTAGACTACTTCATGGTTTGTTGGAGAGGCAGATAAACCGTTAAAAGCTCATTTGTAAATTATACCTGTGCACCGGCAAATAATCCCATCAAAGGCGTTCTCCACGGCTTGTTGAGTCATCTTGAGTGGGTAAGCTGGATTCATCAGAAATCTGAAGGACAAAATTGTCTTAAGCTGTCTTTCTTTCTTTTAACATAATTGAAATTACCACAGATAAAAAAATATCTTAATTATGATGTATTCAGCTCTGATCGTTATATCTATCTGCATCTTCGTAGGACTTGCCACTACTGTGTACCATAATGTTGATTTAAAACATTCGCTCTTCTCACATTTCTCGCAATGAAACTTTAACAATTCCTTAACTCTTTTTGAATTCTCTCAAATTCATGAGAAAAGTCAGTATATAGGCCTGTGTGAATGAATGCCTACCTCATTGCTTGATGTTTAGATTTTCAAAAGAGGTTTAGGAATAGTCCCAATAAGAAACATGTATTAGAGGCGGAGGGCGGGTTCTGGATAAACCAGGATCAACAGATAATAAAATAAAATTTCATGGAATTCTTTTCGAACCCATACTGTTCTTATCTAACATCATTCCTCAAATTTTCAAGTGCTTAAACAAAAGAATTTAAGCAACTGAAGATAAGAAAGTATTGAAAATAAATGCTAAAGCACATAAGTATTAAGTCTCTAAACCAAAGTGATATTCGAAAGTTCTACTCACTTTCGTATTCAAAAGACCCAGGAGGATTAAAACCGAGTATATCATCTCTTCCAAAAGGCAAACGAATCGCAAACCGATTTTCAACTGGTTTACGAAGTGGAAGTGTTGGCGTGATAGGCAGGTTAATGGATATTTACGAATACATGTTCATGACCTTCCCTGGGCTACAGTAAATGGTGGCGTGATAGTTTTGTTCATGGATACTTATAAATACGCGTTCATGACTTGCTCTGGGCTACCGTAAGTGGTAGGCAGGGTAATGGATACTTACGAATACATGTTCATGACTTGCCCTGGGCTACAGTAACCACATTGGGTACCGTTATATTCCGCCAAGGCTGTCTGGATGGGATGAAGCCCGGTCTTTTGGCTACCAAGTCCTTCAACTGTGGTGATTTCCCACCCATCGCAGATCAACAGTGGGCACAGACACTTAAATCAGGATTAAAAAAAAGCTATTATCAATTTAATTTTATTATCAAAATAATACTGCTTATTTGACCGTGGTTTGAATTTAAAGTTGGAAAGTGCATCTCAACGAGAAACTGACTTCATTCGTAGAATAAACTAGTGAACAATGAAAACGTCCATCTGAAACATTATTTAAAAGGAAAATTACTAAGACACCTTAAACGCGTGGCTTCGAGTAATGTTATTATTAGTTTGTAATTCAAGCTCAACTAGATAAGCTTAACACATTTCTGGACATAATTAGTTGACTTTACAGACACGTTCTTCAAAACGAGGTCACTCTCTCGGCGAGCGTTGAACTACATTTTATTTGTCGAAAGAATCGTTAGAAAAATAATTTACAAGTATTTGAGTAGCTTGGAAGGTGTATAAATATGACCATATCCACATATCTCATACCTCCAAACTCCTTAAAAAAAATCATAATATTTTGCGCCATATGTAAAGCTTCAATGCAGTTATACGCAGGACTTTTAAGTGGTTCTGTCTTAAAGGACAAATGTGCTATTAGAAACGACATACCGAATTGATGGCGTAACTCAGTTCTGCCTCCATTATTGTTTCATATAGCTTGGTTTGCACCACACAGATGCCACATCCTCCTTCCCCACACATCAGCTTTGTTCCCATGGAGATGTTTTGATCCCGAAGAAAGTCATTAAGAGTGGCATCCGCACCATACTCGTTTCCCACTGGAATTAAACCCGACTGTATTGCAATTTTGCTTATTTCTATTGTCCACAGAGTTTAAGCACCTTGCTTTAGTTTTTCCAAAATATGTATAAAACCATCCTCTTAGTTCAGATATTTAGAAATACAACAAATATATACCGTTATAACCCTTTTAAAGTGCATGTATTTTTCGTACAAGAACATTTCAGGTAGCGTTATGACTGTAGAGTATTTGCCAACACTCAGGGTAGTATACTTAAATGCAACATAGTGTAAATTGATGCAATAAAATGTAAATACCACCAGCTATTATCCATTTTTACTAATTGCTCTTCTGTGTCTAAAGTTCAAGGGAAAAATAATGGGTACTGATAGCAATGAGATCGTGGCCACACAACGAAAATCCTGTGGAAAACAAAGGATCAGTACAGGAGGAGTGTGTGTGCGTGTGATTTGGATTTTTAATGTAGCTTTAGCAATTTTTCAGTCATATCGATACCATGTCTGCAGTGTGGCAGTATATAGTGATGTCTAGCACTGAGGCATCATGACTCAGAAATGTAGCATGTTGTCCCACCCAGTCACATTATCCTGACACCAGGCCGACCAGTCCTAATACTATCCTCTTAATGCTGAGCGCCAAGCGAGGCAGTTGTTAGTACCATTTTTGTAAGTCTTTGTTATGACTCGGCCCGGGATCGAATCCACGACCTCCCGCATCCGAGGCGGACGCTCTAACCACTAGGCCACCGGAGTGGTGAGTACAGAGGAAGATGTCTCACTGCATAACACCTCTACGAGTAGATGGATTCAGAATCTCAACACGAGGAATTCATAACCCCCAAATAACTAATAGAAATAAAAGTAGTGTAGTGGGATAGTATACGGACAATGGGAATTAGCATTAAAGACCCCCCCCCCCCCGGACTGTATACGGACAAGATGTATACGCACAAAAAAATCACCCTGGGACTTTATACGGACAATGGGAATTTTGTATAGCGACTAGCACACCCTGGGACTGTATACGGACAATGGGAATTTTGTATAGGGACAAGAGGAATGGAACAGGTAGGGCGACGTCACGGTACTGGACACTTGCAACAATGCAGCAAGTACCGTGACGTCATGCCACCTGTGTCATTTCTATATAAAGTTTGAATCATTCCCGTTCGTATTTGTGGATATTATAATATTATACCCAAATTATACAACTGACTAAAAAAAAAGTTTAGATAAGAGAATAATGTTTCTGTGAGTTAAAAGATAAATTATACAATCGAATAAATTTTTTTAGGCAAGAACGAATAAATCTTTTCGAGGCAGTGGAGTGGCCCTGAAAAGGGCCTTTGGTTTTCTTCTTTGTCTTCTTCTAAGTTCTTCTATTCCTCCACAAACTTCTTATTTTCTGTCCTACACTTTTTTCTTCTCAATCTTTTCCTCTTCCTGTTTTTCCTTCTCCTCCTCCTTTTCCTGTTTCTTCCTTTTTTCATTTTCTTCTTCCTTTTCTATTTTTTCGTTCCACTCCCTCATCATCCTTTTGTCTTCTAAATCTTCCTTTTCGTCCTTTTCAATTCTAATCATCTCATTTAATATCTCCTTTTCTCTTTAAATTGTTGATTTCCATAGCCAATCTGTGCGGGCTATAAGCCCCAAGTTACATTCTAAATAGCATCCCCTCCACCATGCCTAGTGTGTCTATCACCTACTGTAATCTTATTCTCTCCATGTTGCTAGCCATTTTTTATATTCAGCGTTGAATGGCGCGAATGACGAACGCTATGCTTTTATATACTTCAAGCACGGACGTGAACGAAAACATCCCTTACACTCACTTCACATTTATTTACTATCCACACCAACGTACGCGAATGCATAAAACATACCATATTTATTATCCTCACCAACGAATGAGAAAGCATAAAACACACACCCATTTACTATCCACACCAACGTACGCGAATGCATAAAACATACCATATTTACTATCCTCCACCCTCAAGAAGTGCGCGGACCTCTGTTGTTTCGAGGCAAAAATTTCAAAGACGGAAAATACATTCACGTCTATCATCACGATGAACATTTCGATGCCATTACCAGTATCACTGCATTTCTGGAATACGGTTATTACTGTGATAAATGTGACTATGGCTATAACAATCGAGAGCAACACAAGCATTGCGGATCGAAATGTGAGGGATGTTTAGCCTCTAAGCCCTGTCTAGACCAAGGACAAGAACAAGTGCATTGCCCAGTTTGTCAGCGCACGTTTGTCAGTCCAACCTGTTACCAACAACATCCAAAAACGCAAGGTTCACAGCGGAAATGTGCGTGTCAGCTCCTGAGATTGTGCCCTACTTGTGGACAAGGCATACGTACCAAAAATGCCAAGGCGCACGTCTGTTCAGGAAAGAAGCGATGTCACATTTGTCGCCAAATCGTGGACCTGGCACACGAATGCTACATTCAAAAATACCAATCCAAACATGAAGAGGAAGATAATGACCAGAAGAAAGGCCATTTCATCTTTTTCGATTTCGAATGCATGCAAGAGATTGGCATTCATATTCCTAATTTCTGCGTGGCTCATCGAGCGTGTGAGAAGTGCATCCAAGAGCCTATCTTTACTCATTGCCCTCAATGTAGCAAGATTCCTGGAGGACGTGAAAAAATCTTTCGGGGACCAAACACGCTAGCCGATTTCGCCCAATGGATCTTAGACCCTATCGACGAGTCGTCGAGCCAAGAAGACATCGAACGTTACGGAGATTGTCATCGCCATGCCACAGTGATGGCTCACAATTTCTCGGGATACGAAGGACAGTTTCTTCTCAGATACTATACGGAACAAAGTACCGAACGTCCTAAAGTGACTTTGAACGGAGCCAAAATCATTTCCATGCAAGTGGGACAAGTGCAGTTTAAAGATTCGATGAGTTACTTGGCAATGCCTTTGAGTCGCATGCCTAAAACGTTTGGAATGACAGAAATGGCCAAAGGCTATTTTCCACACTTTTTCAATACTGAAGCCAATCAACACGCCGTTCTGCCCCATTTGCCCGAGGCTCACTACTACGACCCCGACAACATGCGTACCGAACAACGAGAAGCTTTCTACGCTTGGTACCACACTCACGCCTCGGACCCTTTCGACTTTCAGGAAGAAATGTTTAAATATTGTCGTTCCGACGTGGACATTTTACGGCATTGCTGTGGAAAATTTCGAGAACTGTTCATGGAACACGGAGGGATCGACCCTTTGAAAGAAGCTTGCACCATTGCCAAAGCGTGTTCCTTAGTGTACCGTCAACGATTTATGCCCGAAAACACCTTGGCTGTCATCAGTCCGCAAACAATATTGTCAAACGTCAATACTCGGTCAAAGCCCTACGCTGGCTACATTACTTGTGTGACAAGGAAGACAAATGGATCCAACATGCTCGCAACGGAGGAGGCGAAAAAGCCATCGGAAGGTATTCGGTGGAAAGTTGGGACTTAGAAAACCCCCAGATCGTGTACGAGTTTAACGGCTGCTTATTTCACGGATGCCCCATCTGTTACCCTCAACGCAACACTAAAAATCAGTTTTTACAACGAACCATGGAAGACTTGTACCAGGCCACTTGTCAGATACGCTTGAAGTTAGAAGAGCAAGGATACCAAGTGGTAGAAATGTGGGAACACGAGTACGATCAGCGATTGAAAACCGATCCCGAGTTTAAACGTATCGTGGAATGTTACAAGCTGGTGGACCCACTGAACCCAAGGGACAGTTTGTACGGAGGATGGACGAATGCCACCTGTTTGCTGTACCAAGCCGACGAGGAGAAAGGAGAAGAAATCAAATACTTGGACTGTGTTCTCTGTATCCGTACGTGTGCAAATACTGTCACTTTCCTGCGGGGCACCCGCAATTGCTGACGGAACACATCGACCTGGACAACATTCGTCAATACGAAGGATTGATCAAGTGTAAAGTCTTGCCTCCCACGTACTTGTACCATCTCGTTTTACCTCACCATTGCCAAGGAAAACTGATGTTTCCCTTGTGCCGTACTTGTGCCAAAACGTACAACCAAGACCGACCTTGTCAGCACACTCAGGAAGAACGCGCCTTGACAGGAATGTGGGTCAGCGTGGAATTCTTCAAAGCTCTGGACTTGGGATACCAACTGTTAGAAGTGTACGAAATTTACCACTTTCCCAAGACAGAAAAATACCACAAGTGCGACGAGACTCAAAAAGGCATTTTTGCAGACTACGTGAATGCCTTTTTGAAACTGAAACAAGAAGCCAGCGGCTATCCTTCCTGCTGCCACACTCCCGAAGACCAAAAAAAAATTCAAAGACAAATACTGGGAGCAGGAAGGGATCACTTTAGACCACATCGAGAAAAACGAAGGAAGGCGATCGTTTGCTAAAGTGATGTTAAATTGCTTGTGGGGCAAAATGTCACAACGACCGTGTTTATCCAAGACGGAGTATTTGACAGAACTTTCCCGCTACTTCCAGATGATTCACGACAAAACTAAATACATGAACACGTGGACGTCTTTCGTGAGGACTTGATCTTAGTCAATCACGAAGAAGAACTGGACTTTGTAGAAGCCTACGAATTTGGAAATGTCGTCATTGCGGCTTACGTGACAGCCCATGCTCGCTTAAAATTGTACGAAGCTTCAGAACTGTTAGGAGATCGTGTGCTGTATTTTGACACGGCAGTTGCATCTATATCGATCGCCTGAGTCAACCTCACCCTGTCATCGAAGGAGACCGTTTAGGAGCCTGGACGGACGAGCATCCTGACAACAAGATTCTAAGTTTTGCAAGTGGCGGTCCCAAAAATTACGGCTACGAATACCGTAACACTCAAGGAGAAGTACACACGGAGTGTAAAGTGAAAGGATTGACTCAATTATCGCACCAGTTGACTGGTGAACTTTGAGGTCTTGAAAGAAGCCTTGCAGTCTGGAGAGGATGGAAATTTTAAAGTGACCACCCACGAACCGCATAAGATTGTACGTTTACCCACACACTAAATCGTTAGCCGGCCCTTGGAAAAAGTCTATCAAATCGTGTACCAGAAGCGAGTTCGGCTTCCCAATCACTTCACTTTACCGTACGGTCACGACGATATTGGACAGCATATAAAAAATGACAATGTTCAAGACCGATAGTTCATTGTGACCACCATTGCCAAGCGAGAAAGATGAATCCTTTCAAATAGCAAGTTTCAAGCAAGAGCAAGCTCGAGTGCGATACTGGGCTTTGCCATGGCAGGGATGCCGTACGCTTATGACCTTAGCGATTCAGTACCACATCATGGAAATTTTGCAACGACTGTACCTACCGTGGAAAATGATGCTGTGCGTGTCAAACCTGATGGATGCGAAAGCGATGCCACTCGTTATCGTACACCTTTTCACTTTACTGGTTTTCATGGTGGATGTCATCCTTATGAAACCATGCGGCTACCACCCTACGGATGTCATGTAAAACTGAGCAAACTCCTGCTGAGTTCACCGTACCCTCATCGAAATGAACCTGTGAAAGACGAATATTCGTTCCCTGTGCGTTTGCCTGAATACTGCGACTCTGAAAGTCGGATCCAAACCTTCCGAGGAAAATGGCCAAAATATCTGGTAGGACCTACCCCCGAAGAATTAGCTAGAGCTGGATTTATCTACTTGGGCGAAGGGGATAAAGTCAAGTGCTTCAGTTGCGGGGTGTCGCTTCACGAGTGGGAGAAGAAAGATTGCGCTTACCTGGAACATGCTCGATGGTCTCCAGATTGTCACTACCTACCTTTAGTGGGACCTCGTCATTATAGTGGGCATACCATGTCGTTTAAGAAACCAGCTGCTGAGCTAGGAGTCAAACATTGGACAACCCCTAGACAAGTATTTAAACCCCATGATGTAGAAAATAATATTCAAACATAACCAACGAATTGCAAGAGAAGATCTACAAGGACATTTGGCAGGGACTTGCCAGAGCCAAATCTCAATTAGTGGCTGTAGAACTTTTCTGTCGAGAAATTCACAAGAGGAAATTCACAAAAGTCAACAAACAAGTCCGATTTCTCTGATCAACGGTGCGTTCTTCCTACTATTTCGCTTTAGACCATTTACATTTGAAGATTTTATTGACATTCTTGACCGTTTCCTGGAATGGCAGTGGTCAGAAATGACTCACTACGTTCATTACTTTCGCTCTAGGAGAAGTGTTTGACATGGTTATGGATACTTTACAAGAGAACATTCGTGGTTTGCCTGTGGAATTGAGAGAACGCATTTACCGCGAGTTCGTCAAAATACAAGCGAAACACAAAGAACCATTGCATCCGTTACGTCACCGGTGTTTGAACCACTGGTACCTAAATGCTATAAGAGGACTGATTCAGATGAAAGTGTTCCAGTGGTCAGACATTGATGAATCGCGTGAAATTCCTAAATTTTTGGATGCCACTCATTCAACTTACAAGGTGATCCTAATACACCGAATTCCAACGGACGAGTTAGAGGATTACAACAAATCTTTACAAGAACAATTCTTTCTAGTTCAAGAGGAAATTTCTGTACGACGTGTGGTGTGTGAGTTAGTGACTAAACTTTTTTGGTACGGTACTAAAATAAAATCGAGGCTGTTCAAAAAGTACACTTATTACCTTACAGCAAAGAGGGTATAAAAACAGACTACTATGCCACGACCTTTATCATTCGTGATACAACAGATTCCGTGGAAGGAAATCAATGACACTATTCAAACGGTGGAGGATTACGATCGTCTATTACGAGAACTGTGTCCATTGAATTGGGGTCGACGTGTAGTGTGTGTCTTAATGACTTGCTTTCTGGGATTTCGTTTACCAGCCGATTCCTTGTGGACTCTTTACGAACAGTACATACCACTCCAAGAAGCATGAAAGTGGCCCCTTTAAATGTAAACGAGAGACTCATTCTGCTCAAAGCTTTGCGCTTTCATCTTGATACTTCTCAACCTCTACGGGAAAACAAGATTCGTCAACTTTTAGGCACTGAAGATGTGTTCGACGACGTGTGTGTAGCTTGTGACTTGCACCCTCACTGGAAAGATGTATGTGACTGGAAAAGTTGGGGGTTTGAGGCATGGACAAAAGAAGTGGAACACTATGCCAAAGATTTGTAATCCTAAAAAATTAAAATGTTCAGTGAAAAAGTAACTTTTAAACCAGTGTTAGTGACAGTGCCAGAAGATGAAGTCGTGACCGAGGAAAACCACTCTCTTCAGGACAGGACCGTGATCGACATCCCCGAAAGGCCATTCCGGGAGGACTCTTGTGTGACTGTTTCAAGGAGTGTAGAGACTAAGAACATTACACACTACCCCTACGATTTCACCTCTTGATTACCACAAATGTTGTACACAGACTTGTTATATTTCACTATGATCGTTTTGATGTGTCTTTTATTCATTTGGCTTTTATGTATTTTTGTCTTTCGTGTTGTTCACATTTAAAGATGACAATAAACGTGTCCTGAAAAAAAGTATAAAAACTCTTGTCTGTCCTCGTGTCAAAAGTAACATTTCTTACCCTACTATGGCAACCCCTACTGTCTCTACTCCCTCTTCCTCCACTGTCAAAGTCATTGACGAACACTTAAATCGGACTAGTTGGGAGGCCTGTATCTTCGCCATCCCTTTAACATGCTCATAGCCGGACCTAGCGGTTCAGGCAAAACCGAATTTGTCAAACGTTTGATCGAACATAATCATTTGATCGATCGTCCACCTCAACGAATCGTTTGGTGTTACAAAGAGTGGCAATCGGCGTACAGCCTTCTGCGAGAAAGTCAAGGCGATTCCATCGTCTTTGTGGAAGGCATTCCTGGCGAGGACGACGGGATCGTGTCTGACCCTAGTCAAACACATTTGGTTATTTTTGACGACATGTTAGGAGAAGACGAAGAAGAAATTAAACTCTGGTTTACGCGCATAGGGCATCATCGTAATGCCAGTGTCATTTACATTACCCAAAATTTGTTTCAACAAAGTAAAGCCCATCGTACCATCAGTCTCAATGCTCACTACGTAGTGTTGTTTAAAAGCCCTACAGATAAATCGCAAGTACAAGTGTTAGCCAAACAGTTAGGAACTCCTTGGCTGACTCATGTGTACGACGATGCCACTCAAACCCCACACGCTTATTTACTCGTGGATTTAAAACCCACCACTCCCGATTATTTGCGATTTCGTACCCATCTGTTTCACCACTGGTGCCAAGACGGAGGGCCTGTCGTGTACACGTCCCCGTCGTCGACTTAATCACAATCACCAAAAAAAATCTATAAAAACTTCGGTCACTTTGACTCTGTCTCACACATCGTCAACATGACGTCCCTTCAGTCTCATCTTCCCATTAAATTGATTCGTGCCTTGTACGGTATCGGTCGCGAAAAAAATCCACAAATACGTGCTCGTGTCTTAGAAGCTAGTCTCAAAGAAGTCTTACGATGGTTTACGGTGACAGCACGTCAATTACTGCAAGGCATCATTCAGATTCCACATCAAACCAAACGTTTTTTTTGAGAGAAACAAGGTCGACTTGACGCAGCTAGCCGATCCTCGCATCGACACTCAAACCGAAAAGCAAATCATTTTGACACCTTGAAGTAGCGGTTCTCTAGGTGTCATCATTCGTTCCCTCTTAAAATGGGATCCTAATGCTCCCAAACTCGTCCCCAAGAAAAAAGCCACACCCAAACGTACCCAGAAGAAAACCGAAAAAGAAAAAGACCAGCGGTGTCAAGACCAGGTCACAGCCTCAGAAAAAGAAAACGAAAAGTCCACAGAAGACAGCTTCTACCCGCAAGAGAGCGTCTGCAAAAGCTTCTCCTCCAGCGGTGACACACTCTTCCTCTTTAGCGGCAGTGGCCGCTGCTCACAAAGCACCTGCCCCCAAAATCAAAGTCCAAGAGAGAACGGGTGTGTTACAGAGTTTACTGGATTTGTCCAAGCAAGAACTGTCCCGATTTAGACCGTTGCGAACTCCTCCACGACGTGTGTTGTCTGTCATCAAGTTGATACGACGTAAAGACAATCAGTGGCGTCGCATTCCAGTATAAAAAAGACTCGAGGCAAACGATAGAGATCAGTGTTTTGTGCTGCTCAACGCCCAAAGATGTCCCCTCTAAGACGTGCACACCGTCACCATCGTCGTTGTTCTGTCCAAAAAGGAAAAGGAAAAGGAAAAAGGAAAGGACTGCCACCGTTTGGCCAAACGTTGGGACATGTTGTCCGTCCTGTCTAAAGCTGATCCACCCATCCGAAAAAAACTCGTTCAAACTACCTCCAAAGACGCCATCAATACCGTGTGCGAATGTTGTCTGAATGTCTTGAAAGGCACAATACTTTTGTCTAAACACCAGAAAGAATGCTTAGCCAAACATCGACACGTTCTTCGCCAAATGGTCCAAAAGAAAATACCCATTGGTCCAAAAAAAAGATGTTGGTGCAACGCGGAGTAATTTTACCCTTTTTGCCCATGTTGCCGAAAGGAGTAATGGGAACAATAGGAGGACCCTTGCTGAAAGGAGCATTGGGAAACATCCTGGAACGATGAAGATAAAAAGGTCCAAGAAGATAAAAGGGACCTTTCGAGTGAAAAGATCTCAGACGTGATCCTTGAAATCCCATGGAAGGACGAAAATTAGCTTTAGTGCCTTACAAACGATGGATGGAATACAATCGTTGGCAACAATAACGAACTCCTCATTTACCTTCCAATCCTCATTTGACCGAAATGTCCCAGTTACAACACGAATTGCAATCGTTGGTGGATCGCAGCGATTTGTCAGAAACGGAAAAATCGCAACGGTACGGTCAGTTGTTACAACGACTGAAACTCTTTCACCAAAAATCTTTAGACGAAACAGCTCAACCCACTCTGAAAGATTTTAAGGCCTTGATGAAAAATCCATCACCACCACTACCACCTCCAATGGTCAAGACAGAAAGTCCACCACCACTAGTCCCATTGATCAAGACAGAAAAAGAAGAAGAGCTTCAAACTCCACCAGAAAAAGTACGCAAGTTAACAACACCACCTACATCCAGAATTGGTTGGATTAAAAAGATGATGGCTACTCCTTCTTCCTCAGAAGAGAAAACGAAAGCCAAGACAGAAGTGAAACAAGAACTGATTACCCCTGTTCAAACACCGTCCTCCTCAACACCTATTGCTCGTCGGACACGCAAAGCATTACAAACCAAGAAAATACCACAGAATGACAAGAGTAGCATCAGTGAAGATTGGATCACTTACTTAAAAAATGGAGAAGGTGTTAGCCAGCATTTACTACGATCCAGCCCATCCCGCAGGTTACGGAGGAGTTCAGAAATTGTATCGTGCTGCCAAAACTCGACTGAAAAGTATCCATTTACCTCATGTGCAACGATACTTACAAGAACAAGCCACGTACACCTTACACAAACCCATTCGACGAAAATTTTCCAGAAGTCGCACCCAAGTGGGGGGAATCGATCATCAATGGCAAGCCGATTTAGCCGATGTCTCATTTGGCCACCTACAATCGTGGTTACAAATATTTGTTTTGTATCATCGACGTCTTTTCCAAATTTGCTTGGGTCGTACCATTGATTTCCAAATCGAGCAGTGAGTTAGTGCGAGCCCTCAAACTGGTGTTGAAACAAAGCGGTCGTCACCCTCATCGATGGCAAACTGACAAAGGGACCGAATTTCTAAACCAAGCTTTCCAAAAAGAATTGAAGAAACGTGACATTCATTTTTTCACCACCAAGAATCCCGAAACCAAAGCCAGCATCGTGGATCGTTTTCAACGCACTTTGAAAGAACGCATGTGGAAATATTTTACGCATCAACACACTCTCATGTACATCAACGTCTTGCCACACCGTGTCCAATCGTACAACCAATCTTATCATCGGAGCATTGGGCGTGCCTCCCCAAGAAGTGACTGCTGACAACGAAGTGGCCGTCTTCGAGCGTCTGTTTGGTACGTCCCCAACAGTGACTGTCTCCATGAAAGGTGGAGTGTTGCCATCAGGAGATTGGGTGCTCATTGGCAAACCAAACGCACTTTCGACAAAGGTTACTTACCCAACTGGACCACTGAATTGTTTCGCGTCACTGAACGAGTGCGTGGCCGTTATCCTCCTGTTTATAAATTGGAAGACATGAACGGGTTAGTGTTAAAAGGAACGTTTTACTTGCCCGAGTTACAACGTGTGACCAAAAAAGAAGACGACGTGTACGAGATAGAAAGCATTCTCGATCGAATAACTCGTAAAGTGGGAAAACGTCGTGTCAAAGAAGTCAAAGTACATTGGAAAGGATATCCGCCGAGTTTTGACTCTTGGATCAACGCTTCGCAACTCATCGACTATAAAAAGAAGTGACTATCATGCCCTTCAACACAGCCTCAGCTATTGCAGTGACCACTCCTTCTCCCAGTTCTTCTCTACAAGATCTACAAAAGCAACCCTTGTGGGTGTGGTGTAGAGAACGTGTGCCTAAAACGCAAATCGTCTTTTCTGCCAAATGTTTGTGGTGTATTGTGTCATCGGTGCTGCCATTGCTAATCTGAGTTTGCAACAAGGAGACAAACAGTTGTGGACCATTTTACTTAGCAGTTGCATTGGTTACCTTCTTCCCAATCCGTCTCTGAAATATTCCTCGAACGGAAACAACGGGAGTTTTCTGTCCAACGTTAGTCCCCCTTCCAACAATCACCCTAACCATCCTCTTTTAGACACTCCTCTGACTTCCTTGATTCCTCGGACACTAGAACTCTGGAATTATGAACAACAAATTTTATTAACCTTACTCAGTGACAGTTCCATGGAGGTGTTTCCCAATAACACTTTGTGCTGTTTCTCGGCCAGATTACCTCAAGCCATCCAATTGGATCACGAAGCCCATTGGGAAGTGGCTTTGGTCGAAATGATTCACCCTACACAAACCAAAAACATCGTCGAAAATGAAAACACTTTTACGGTAGAAGTTTATGACGAACAAGTGCAACAAGCCATGGATGAACGCGCCAGTGTAGCTGACTTTATGAAATCACAAGACCCCAAAACTAAACGAACCATTTATCTGTTGAAAATTCCTGCGGGCTATTATTTTAGTGTTCAACATTTGGTGAACGCTATTGCTGACAGGTTCAATTTCATGTTTGGTAAAGCCTTGAAGAAAGCCAGAAGAAGTGTCACGATCGAGTACCACAAAATAGCTCGTCGCCTAATGATGAAATTTTCAGAGGACAAAGTATTGGCCATTACATTTTGTCCTGAATTGTATGACATTTTGGGTGGAGACACCAAGTTGATCAAGATTGCAAACGAAATACCAGCCATGACCAGTAACTTGGATTTTGCGAAATATTTTCGATTCCCTGTAGAAATGAACCAAGGAAAGAATTTGATGTTTGTGTATTCCAATGTGGTGGAGTACAACGTGGTGGGACACACCTCCGTACCGTTACTGCGTGTCATTCCTTTCAAAGTGGATTCTGCCATGGCTGCTGACGAGGAAGGTGGAAACACCTATCATGTTCACCGAGATTTTGTACATCCTCACTATTTACCCGTCAGTAAGTCGTATTTCGACACTGTCAACATTACTATAAAAGGAGATCTGGGACAAAATATTTCATTCACCAACGGGAAAGTCACAGTGAAACTCCATTTTCGAAAACGATTACTCTAACTCTGTGTCAGTCATGTATCCTGTGTACCAAGGAGTCGCTCAACAGCGAGGACATGGTTTAGGTGATATGTTCAAATCAGCCTTTCGTAAAGTGGCTCCCGTTTTGAAACCGATGGTGACACGGGGATTGCACGCCTTAAAAGATGCCGCGTTGACGCACGGCAAAGAATTTCTCGAAAATGTCATCATTGACAAACAAAACCCCAAAGAAGCTTTCTTGAGAGCAAGCAAAAATGTCTTGCTTCAAACTGGCAAAGCCATCTTGGGCCGGCGAGTAACTCCTATAAATGTCCTGGACAATGCCGAGTCAGGCATTCCTGATTTCCTGACGCCACAGCAAGGACAAGGCAGAAAAAGACGACGAAAACACCTCTTGAGAGGACTTCACGCCCATAGAGCTAGAAAGATTAAGAAAAGAGAAACTGTCCGAGAGACGTTTTTGATTATTAAAAAAAGAAAATGATGCACCGAGAGTCTTGTGCTTCTTCCAAGTAGGAACTGGATCTGTTTGCCATGCCATCCACCATGATGACGATGCAAGAATCCCAAAGGGTCGAATTTCATCCCGTCTCCTCTTTGACGGATTCGGCTCCCATCGAGTTTGAAATCAAAGGACAAAGATTACATCGATCTGAATAGCAGTTACTTGTATCTGAAACTGAAAGTGATCAAAACCGACAACACCAATCCGGGAGCCGATGCCAGAGTATGTATTCCTTGTTCAGCGAAGTGGATTTGTACTTGAATAACAAACTGGTCAGCAGCAGTATGGACACTTACTCTTACCGAGCATACCTAGAAAATCTCTTGACGTACGGAAAAGAGGCCAAGAACACTCATCTGGATGCTTGCGTGGTACGGAAACCTGAAACCGCAGATGAAGACACGTTTAACGACACAGTCCTGACAGTCGATGACAATCCTCACAATGTGGGTTTTAACAACCGTCGAAGGAAAATCCTGCAAGGTCGTAGTTTAGAACTGATGGATCGCTTGCATTTGGACATGTGGTTGCAAGACAAGTATTTGCTGAACGGAGTGGATATTCGCCTGAGACTCAATCGCAGCAGTGTCGCTTTCCATTTGATGGCTCATGCCAACGAGTACAAAACCATCATCCAAGAAGCCAGATTTTAATTGCGTCGCGTAGAAGTCTTACCTAAAGCGGGAAACGACATCAGTCAAACATTGAGCAGATCGACCGCCAAGTATCCGATACGACGTGTAAAAGTGAAAACGTTCACCATTGCTGCTGGACTCCGATCCAAGATCGAAGATCTCTGTTCCAAGGACAGTTACCCAAACGTTTAATCGTTGGCATCGTCAGTAATGCAGCCCTCAACGAAGCCCACGATCAAAATCCTTTCCAGTTTAAGCACTACAGAGTGTCCAAGATCGAAGTCAGTCGCGATGGCAAGACCTTGTGTACCAGACCCTTCGAACCTAACTTTGCCCAGAAGAATTACTTGAGATCGTACTTGTCCCTGTAGGAAGCTACCGGACAACTAGGAACCAACACCAGTCACTGTATTTCGTATGAAGATTATGTAGGAGGTTACACTTTGTGGGCCTTTCATTTCACTCCAGACCAAGGCAGCGACGAGGGACATTTCCACCCTATAAAATCCGGTCAACTGCGTGTGGAACTTCAGTTTGCAGAAGTTCTCACCGAGACGGTCAACGTCATCTTGTATGCCGAATTCGATAATACCATCGAAATCAACAGTTTGAGAGAAGTCACTCTAGACTATTAGAAACAATGAAAGACTCCTATCCCTCACTGAACGATAAAGAATCTTTGGACATGGAATGGGATGATAGCGTGAAAACAGAACCACAAGACCAAGACAAAGAGAACGAGGTAATGGTTACGTCCATATGGCCAGAACAAGAACAACATTTAGTGTCCTGTTTTGCTGATACAATTACGGAATTGAGTAAGAAATATTGTTATGGATTTCAAAACGATCATCCCAGTCAAATTCAACACGATAAATGTATGATGATGAGTCAAGAAGAAAAATTGGACGAGTATCTGGACGACGCTTGGAGTCTCATCTCGGAAGAAGCAGTGTTGCATGAGTGGTATAAAGGCTTGCGTGATCATTCCTGCCCTCCATTGACTAGAGATCTATCGCATCGATGCTCTCTTAGCCCAGAGTTCGGAGACAAGGCGAAGAAACGGCTACTTGACAGTGTTTCAAACAAAAAGCCAGAATTGAATTGATGACTCATCATTACCTGTGAAAAAAACAACACAACAAAAAAATGGATACCTGGGAACTTTATTACCTTTTGAACAATAGTTCGTATTCTGCTTCTAAAGATGAACTACCTCATCGCAAACCTCAAGACCATCAAGCTTATGTCATCAACACGGACGAAAGTCATCTCCCAGGAACTCACTGGGTTGCCGTCTACTTCCCTCAAGAGGACTGCGTGGAATATTTTGATTCGTATGGATTATCCCCTTTTTAAGACGATATCATTGACTTTATGAGAAGAAATGCCCAGACGACGCGATTGAATAATGTGAAATTACAAGGCACAGATTCCATGGTGTGTGGACAATATTGTGTGTATTTTCTTCATCAACGCAGTCTTGGATATCCTTTAGAACATTTAGTAACTTATTTTGGTCGTCACTCTTCTAGAAATGATGAGAAAGTAGATCGATGGTTTTGTGACCATTATGGTTATCTTTTGTCTTTAGCTAGGAAACGTAGTGTACATCAATGGCCTCATGACTTCCATCAATGGAAATCTCACATGATTTCACAACGTTGTCAACCTTGTCAAAAATAATTTGATGTTATTGTTACTTGTTAATTGTTAGTAGTTGATTGTTGGTTGAAGAAAAAATGTGTTTTTGAAAAAAATGTGTCTGTCGTTTGTTTTCAAAAAAAGACTGAATATATGCTCTTTGACTTTTTCTCTCTATCCCTCACCATGACATTCGCTATCATAGCGTTCCGACACTAAAACCTAGTAGGGATGTTTTCTATCGCGTCCGCGTTTGAACCATATAAAGTGGGTTGGTCTCCAGTCTGGCCATCCACTGTTGACTCGTCAACCTACGAACATGCCTTCCAGACTAGCCAAGCTGAACGAAGCTTACGTCAATTTACATCGTGTCAGGCTTAAACCTGATAACTAAGCCTGAAGAGATAGAGAATGTCAGGATATTAGCCATAGCCCAAGACCTGATAGAAGAGGTCTTCTGAGAGGAAATCAAGAAAGAACAAGAAGAATGGACAGAGAAGTACAGACTTCAGAAGCAGAGAACAGCAACAACAACAACAACAACAACAACAGCAGCAGCAACAAGAACCAGAGAGGTTTTGTCGACTGCCGTGTGGACACCAAAGAGTTCTCTTTCTCTTTCCGCAGAAGCAGACCGTATCATATAGAAAAGCCTGCTGCTAGACGGGGACGCAATCTTAGTAAAAAAGATTGCCATCACTCCCCGTCAACAAAAAAACCGCCCTTTTCAGGGCTACCCCAATACTCTCGAAAAGACATACTAATTCAAATTGCCAAAACAAATTTCTGTGTGTGTGTGTGTGTGTGTGTGTGTGTGTGTGTGTGTATGTGTGTGTGTGTGTTTAAAAAAAAGAAGTGTCTATAAGCACTTAACTTTCTCTTTCTTGTCAAATCGTGTTTGTAAGTAAAAAGTCAACG